>JAFMOD010001175.1:219037-251091 GCA_019802435.1 Corydoras maculifer
TATATATATATATATATATACAAGATCACTCTCTCTCTCTACTGAAAAAGGAAAAGTAAATAAATAAAGAACATTTTCAAATGCACTAAACATTTTGCGTATTATGTTGCATGCCCTTTTCTGCTTATTTGTGGGTTTTGTTCTGCCTGTCTGTGCTTCATGTCATTTGTTCTTGTTTAATGATTAATTAGCCCTTGTTCCAGTATAGTGTCGTGTCATAATCGTCAGCTGTGTTAATTCCATCACATGTCTCCCTTAAGAAATTATATATACTCATTTCTCCTGATCCTCCTTGACCCAGCATCATGATTTATGTTGTGTTTGCGTGGGTATCTGTATTTTGTTCCCTAATGTCTCTGCAGAAAAATAACCCTATAACCCTGCACCTTGACTTTCACTTAGGCCCATTCTTGACAGTATGTGTTTGTGTCCATCCATGTGTGTATTGTTTTTAGTATCGCAATATCAGGTCTGAAAGTTTTTAAATTTTATTATTTTTATTATTAGAGGTCAATCTACTTGTTGGTTTTGTAAACAGGTTGTTTGTTGTTTAACCGTTAAGCAATTCCAATTCCACCTATTGACAGTAATACATTATATTTAGTCATTTAGCGGAGGCTTTTATCCAAAGCAACTTTCAAATGAGAGAACAACATGGTGATAGATAAGAACCTTGCGTATGTATGCTTTAATTTAAATGTGTTGGGTTGGCATGTGTGTCAGTGTTATTTGTAGGTATTTTGTGTAACTAAAAACAGATTATTCCCTTTTTAGCTGTATGCAAAATAACACTGATATGCAAGTCAATGAGAAGTCATAAATATTTTTATTATTATTTATCTTTATACTTTTTGACATTAAGTGAAGTTGAAGTATGAAGCTGGCCTCTAGGGGGAGATAGAGTCTGATAGACAATTAATCTAATTGATCTAGACAAGTAGTCACAAAACTTTTCTGGTAGAAGATCACCTTTTGAAATCTAAACAAATCAACTTAGGACGCATTGTGTAGTGATGGTGCTCCAAGTTGCTTCTTTTGGCCAAAGCTACACTCTGTTGACATATCAGGCATATCCTTAACTGTGGTAAATAAAAACTCACGCTCCCATTTCTGGTGAAAATTGTACATCTTTGCCTTCTTTCTTGATGGCTCCTAACCATTTCCAAAGCAGTTTTCATAGCATCGCATTTAAAAAAGCTCTGCTTGACGATCTAGCAAACCATCGTGAATGCACAGTAATGCAGCATTTTACTATTTATACTGTTTATATACAGAATATATACTAGATATTACTGTATATATAAAACACAATAGCAGCGTATTGTTTTGATTTCAGAGTATCGCGTTTGAAGGTCGTGCTTAACAATTTAGTCCATTGTAAATAAACAGTAATGCAGCTATTCACGCAATATATATAACAAACTAAATCTAACACAATAAATATAATATGTTGGGCGTGGTAGATCAGTGGTTAGGGTGAAAGGCATTCAATCTGAAGGTTGTTGGCTCAAATCCCAAGTCCACTGAAGTTACCAATGACCCACTCTTTAAGCCAACCCCGTTCTCGCTTTGTAAGTCCCTTTGGACAAAAGTGTCTGTTAAATGACTAAATGTAATGTATCACTATCAATTTGCATGGTCTTGGATATCTACATGTCCACTGCGATCGACTAGTTGGAGAACGCTAATTTAGACTGATCTGAATTCCAATCATATAGCAGTACCTTTTTTTTTTGCTGTATAGTATATTTATCTTGACTTACTCTAGGTATTCTGTTGTGGTATAGCCCAGGCAACAAAAATCTGGTTTTCAAGGCCCAAATAAATGGTTTCAAATCCACCTTCAGACTTTCTTTTTATTTTGTTCCCTCCCATTCTCTCTTTTAACTCTTACATCCGGTAATAATGTCTATTGCTTTAGTTTTTGTACAATTTCACTTCCCACCTGGTTTTATTCACCCTTCAGTTCTAGAGGTAATCAGGGCCAAATGATTTGTGATTAGGTTGTTTTTCTTATCACAGTACTTACGACTGCAAAAAACATATGTATATGGGGAGCGGGGGTGATGAACATTTTGAGTGCATTTTGGGTAGATACACCAAAGGCATCAATCTATCGCTGGGCACACACACACACATACACACACACACACACACACACACACACACACACACACACACACACACACACACACACTATGGGGCAATTTAGAGCATTCCATTTACTTTAAATACATGGTTTTGGACTGTGGGAGTAATAATAATAATAATAATAATAATAATAATTATTCATTCATTCATTCATTATCTTCTGCTTTATCCTCTACTAGGGTCGCGGTGGGGCTCCCCATGCCCATCCAGGGGAGAACGTCTCGGGCGCCGGGCAGACAGACCCAGGACAGGGCGCCAATCCATCGCTGGGCACACACTCACTTACACAAACACACTGAATTGACTTGATCCATGTTTTTGGACTGTGGGAGGAAACCGGAGAACCCGGAGAAAACCCACACAGACACGGGGAGAACATGGAAATATATCCTATATTAGGGTCGCGGTGGGGTTCCCCATGCCCATCCAGGGGAGAACGTTTCGGGCGCTGGGCAGATACACCAGGACAGGGCGCCAATCTATCACTGGACACACACTCACTCACACAGACATGCACGCATACACACTCTATATGGGGCAATTTGGAGAACTCAATTGACTTGATCCATGTTTTTGGACTGTGGGAGGAAACCGGAGAACCCGGAGGAAACCCACGCAGACACGGTGAGAACATGGAAACTCCACCCAGATGGGGATTCGAACCGGGAATCCCTAGTGCTGAGAGGCGAACATGCTAACCACTAAGCCACCGTGCCGCCTATTATTATTATTATTTAGAAAATTGATAAAACTACTAGTAGAGTTGGGAAAGAATTTTGTATGTATTCTGGGATTGTACTGGGATTGTAGTAGCCAATTTTGTCATTTTTACCTGTTTATTCAACAACTTTTTTAATGGCAAAGTACAGTAATTTTAAAGGGAAGTCAAAAAATTGCATTGATGTTTATTTCTAAGAGTATCCTTGGTGTGATGTCTGTCGTCAAATACATTTTTCTTTACACTTTAAGGAACAAAGAGTCCAGAGCTGAAGTTGGGTAAAATAGTCTTTTTTGCAGAAGACACCAGGTGAAAGCAGCCACAGCCGTGCCACGCCATAACTATTTGTTATGATCTCATTTGTAAGTCGCTTTGGATAAAAGCGTCTGCTAAATGACTAAGTGCTGTAAATGTAATTACCATAACAAAATACAATACTGAACACAGAGAAGGAAGGGTTTTTAAACATGTAAGAGTTGGTCACATGACAAAACACAGCTGCACCAGATCTTCAGAAATTCATTCATTCATTATCTCCCGCTTATCCTCTATCAGGGTCGCGGTGGGATTCCCCATGCCCATCCAGGGGAGAACGTCTCGGGCGCTGGGCAGATAGACCCAGGACAGGGCGCCAATCCATCGCTGGGCACACACTCACTCACACAGACAGACACACTCTATAGGGGGCAATTTTGAGAGTTCAATTAACTTGTTCCATGTTTTTGGACTGTGGGAGGAAACCGGAAAACCCGGAGGAAACCCACGCAGACACGGGGAGAACATGGAAACTCCACCCAGATGGAGATTCGAACCGGGAATCCCTAGCGCTGAGAGGCGAACGTGCTAACCACTAAGCCACCGTGCCGCCATCTTCACAAATGATGAACAATAATACCAGGACCCAATAAGGGCACTTGATGTCCAGGCCGGCAGTGCCAGTAGAGGGCATGATGTAACTCTCTTACTGCATTTTAGATCTTTAACACAGTACTGATTAGTAATCGATTGATCAGGCCGATTTTTGGCATATTTAGATAATCGGCATTGGCCGATATATGAGCGCACAAGGCCGATATTTAAACAATGCCTACAGGCAACGCTGTGGGCAGCTCCGTCATTCTGGATCAATGACTGAATACAGTCTAATTTTTGCTTAGAGTGACCCCTAGTGTTCTTCCTGCAGAACGTCAGTCAATGCTCAAGGCAATGGACCGTTGGTGTTTTGAAACTGCTTTACGCCTCAAGAGAGAAAACGGTTTCTCTTTCAACTCTCAGTGTTTGTTACTGGCTGCTCTTTGTAATGTGTAAAGTGTTTACTGTCTGCATAATTAGAGCGATTATGTTATTTAAAGAGAAAATGCCAATAGTTTTATTTGGAACTGTAAGCTTAGCAACCACTTGAACAGCTAAACTGGCCAACTAATACTAATAAGCGCTAGCTAACGCTATAATAATGTTCCAGGATGCTATTTGTAACATATACAGTGTTTATTGTTTGTATAATTTGGGTGATTTTATTAAATTGGTTAGCTAACGCTATATTTTGCTAGCACTAACTGACGCTAGCTTACAGGCAGTGTTGTTCCAATTCACAGTTTAATTCTGAACATTGTACAAGTTCAGTTCATACATGCTCAAAGTGAACATTTCATGTTCAAAGGTTACAATTTTAATTCTGAACTAGTTCAAAGTTCAGTTCATTATTTTTTTTTTCTTGCGATATTCAAATAAGTACTTTTTTTTCACACTACAAACTACAATATTTGTTAATATTTTATTTATTTAACTAAATTAGCTAAATTGGCTCATTAGTTTAAAAGGTTCATTGAATGTAGTTCTGTGTGCAAATGTTCATCAATAAATGTTCATTCTAAAAAGATTCTGCTATCTGCTTATGTTTAGGTACACTGAAACTTTAATTAATAATGTGTAATTTAAAGTTGTATGTTTTTAATATTGCACTCTGTATTACAAAAGTAGAGTAGACAGTGATAAACTTTATATATCGGCCACTTCTGTTGTCTAAATATCGGCATCGGCCATTAAAAAAACCATCTCGGTCGATCACTAGTACTGATATTCATTTGTCAGCTGGACAAACTGTTACTGTAACTTACTGAAATTACACTACAAATTAGGACACCAAATGTGAGTTAAAAAAATTGTTTTTGCTGGGAGTGTCACCCAAGAAACCTCACTCTTTTACTTGCAGGAGATTTGGAGGATTTTAGAGAATTTCTTTCTATGCTCTTAAACGTAAATTTAACAAAAGCACAGAAACATGTGGATAAAGCAACCAAATAAATATTTTCCCCATCCTCATACTTTCAATTTGGAACAAAGTGTATGCAAGAAATAAAGCCAAGTAATTTTGTATTCGGGAATTTTATGTGCACTCTTTTTTTTTTTTGTTTTGTTTTTTTTTCGCTCCTGATTTGTGTGTGTGGGGACAGGCTTGCAGTCTGGTCACATTTATTCAGCTTAACATGTGCAGAAAACCTGCTGAACTCCCAGACATTTGTTAACCAGCAGTCTAAAGTAAGCTTTTTGCCAAGCTATGAGAGATCTTCTCTCTCTCTTTCTCTCTCTCTCTTTTTCTCTCTCTCCCTTACTCTATTTCTCGCCTTCTTTTTGTTGTACACACATATACACTCACATACTTGTGCAGTGGCAGTAGGCAGTTTGACAAAGGTAATCCTGACGGAATAAGAGCAATGAAACTAAACTCTGAGGTAAGTTTCTCATCTTTGTTTTCATCTCATCTTGTTCCTTCATGCTTAATGTTAATTTGTGTGGAAAAACTATTATATCAGGTCTGTCTGTTGTGTGTGTGTGTGTGTGTGTGTGTGTGTGTGTGTGTGTGTGTGTGTCATCTTCCATGAGGTGTAGAGCACAAGCCACAGTAAGCTCTTTAGTGTGACTGCTTGTTTCCACTGTCAAGATGAAGCATGTTCTCACATCCAACACACACACAGATACATATGCAAGCACACAGAGACACTGCAAGCACTGTCTAAAATCTTAACCTAGGAATATTAATTTCTTAGGCTTTGGCACTGGCATGTTGTTGTGGGTTTTTCTTATTGCAAATACACGTGGATATAACAGATGTGGCAAAGTTCATGGATGTGGTATTCAAGTAAAAGTAAAAATGATCAAAAGCATAAATTAATTTAATTGAAATATATTTCTCTGCAAAATATGTTAATCTCTGTGTAGCCAACTGGTAAATGTAAATGACAAGACTTCTCTACAAATTCTCTCTCAAATTATATAAATAGTTTACAAGTGATTGACAATTGACAATAGGAATATAAAACACTTTTGTTGACATTTCATCTCATCCAGTACTTTTATTCACAAAAATATGTCCTAAAGTCTGTTTTACAACTTATAAAACCATACAGTTTGAATATTTGCACTGTTTAAAGAATTTTATTGTACACTGTCATTTTGTGTTCTGGTATTCATGTTTTGTTACTTGTTTCATGTACATATTGTTAAACCAATAATACATATTTTCTTTGTACTTTTAAAAATGGAAATAAGACATGATATTTAAAAATAAAGTTTCTAAGAGTAAAAGGGAGACATTTAAATGAAATGCTTAAAATATTTAGTCCAGGTCTTTTTAAGGTACTTGTTAAGGTTAAGGTAGCCTTGCGACCTGAAGGGCCCCGGTTCGATTTCTGGTTCCACCAAGTACTATGGCTATGGCCAATTGTACAGGACTGTCCACTGCTCTAGGCACATGTGCTTAATTTACAATGTGTGTTTTACTTTATGGATGTGTTAAATGTGGAGAACACATTACTTTTTCACTTTATATTTAAGTAAAATCCTATTTTTAGGTGTTTGGTTTTTCTAAAGACACTATATAAACACTATAAAATGGTGTTTTTAATGCAAAAATGGGATTTGGAATTAATTTAAAAAGACAGGTGTGGAAAGTCTGAGCTTATTTTTATAGCATGGTAATAATAATAATGTTTCTGTGAAAAATACATAAATTAATATTTGTTGACACTGAAAATGATAAAATTAATACTGCTTTTAAAAGAAAGTAATTATTATTTATCAGATAACATATCTTAAAATCACTTTTTTATGATTTTTGCCAGCTAAAGAGCCTTTTTAATCATACAGTATATTAATAAACTTTGTACAATGCTTCAAGTCTTGACTTCTTTTGGGGAATTTTGCATCCATAGTAGTAATAAGACAGGGGAGAGAACTCCACCATAATACTTATGAGTTTGGAAAGAAACATCCAGTAGGCTTAAATAGGTTAAATAAAATGGGGTCCATGTATTTGATTTGTTTTTAAAAATTATAATGTATATTTTAGGCAAAATTACAATAGTACATATTCATAAAATTGAAACTGACCTTGTCTGGACCTAGAATTCTTGTTTTTTTTTGAATGTCTCAATGCAGTGATGGTGTGATTATGAATCAGTTTGTGAAGTTGTTGAGGAGTCAGTGGTAGTATGTGTCTTTTAAGAAGCAGAGGAAAATCCAGCAGGAAGCTGTGTGTCTATGTGGGTGTGTGGGACACTGCTGAATAACATTAATTCGATTTTGAAAATGTGTTTCATTTATTTCATAAAGTGATATGTATTAAAGTAATTTATTTTGCCTACTGTGCTCACACAGAGAAATTTGTCCTCCACATTCAACCCATCCGTGCAGTGAAAAAGCAGTGGGCAGCCCTGTATATGACACCCTGGAAGCAATTGGGGTTAGGTGCCTTGCCCAATGGCTGGCAGGAGAAAACACTAAACCAGATGTGGACAAAGTTGATGGCTATATGAAGCAAGTCACAAATGGTAAATACATTAGCCACCCCGATAAAGCCATTTGGGAAAGAGTTACAAAATCCATGTGAACTGTACTAATAATTGGTGCAAATTAATGAATTAATTTTAGTGCCAGAAGGTTCCATCCAGGTTTTATAAACTGAATGAAAGAACATAATACAGTAGTTAATTTAATTAAGTAGTTTAAAAACTGGGGTGAAATTTATTAACTGACATTTTCATGATGACATTATTATAACTTAAATGTGCATAATTAGGCAGGTAATGTTTTGGTATCTGTGCTTTCGAATGGATGCAAGTCAAAATTAAAAAAGACTGTACTTACTATGGGCGGCACAGTGGCTTCGTGGTTAGCACGTTCGCATCTCAGCGCCTTAGATTCCTAGTTCGAATCCCCATCAGGGTGGAGTTTCCATGTTCTCCCCGTGTCCGCGTGGGTTTCCTCCGGGTTCTCTGGCTTCCTCCCACAGTTCAAAAACATGGATCAAGTAAATTGGGTTCTCCAAATTGCCCCATATAGAGTGTGAGTGAGTGTGTGCCCAGCGATAGATTGGCGCCCTGTCCTGGCAAGGGACCCCCCCCCCCCGCGACCCTGATCGAGGATAAAGCAGAAGATAATGGATGGATGAATGTACTCACTATATAAGCATCACCAGCTGCAGACCAAGTTCATTACAAAGGGGCGCTTGATAAAAAATTACCTAATGCTAATTTTAACTAATTAATTCTAGACAGATTTACATAGACATAATTATGTTTTTCTTTAACAAATTACATATTAATAAGGCTGATGTTAAAATGGTGTGCAATAGTGTGTGCAGTAATGCAGTAGTAGCTGGGAGTAGAACCTACCGATGGTTATGGTCACTAAATTGCTGGATGTGTAGGTGGTGCTAAGAAAACAATTTACTTTTGAGGGAAGGCCTGGCCTTTTGAAATTAAATGGCATTGACTTATCATAGGAGGGAACTGAACTCAAGTGAAGTAATGTGGAGAATAAGGATTTTTTTAGATAACAATGGAAATTAACCAGAACCAAGTGCCAGGCAGCAAACAAAATGCGTAACTGACTGACTGCACACCTGCCAGGAGTCATCACTTAAACTTATTAGGTCCCCACTCTTAAAGATTGTGACTAAACATTGCTCAAAACAAAATTAGATAATATGCACTTTAATAATTAAAATTAATGCTAAAACTTATAAGTAAATTAAAAGTACATTGTCTGACAGAAGCCTGGATTAGGCAAATGAAAACTTTATTTAATTAAATATAGCCTATTTTGTTTATTGATTTTTCATTAACTACTTCTTAGTGGCCTAGGTAATGGAGTGGCTATGAGCAATGAGAGTAGCATACAGGTAACATTAATTAATACATATAAGCCAAACTCCTGTAAAGTTCTCATACTCATAAACAATTTATCTTAAATTATTAAAAATCTAATTAATGCAACTTATTGTTGTATTCACACAACTTACATCTCACCCACCCATCTCACCATTAGTAGAGAATGTAGTGCTGACATTTCAGGGAGTACTTTATGCTGAAAGGTATCTGCTCCTTTTAGTCATGCTGATAAAATCCTCCTGTGGTCACATACTGCACAGTGTTAAATTCCATCTGCTTTTCAATTACAGTGTCTTAACAGCTCCTAAAACTGCGCCACCAATTACCTCGGACTTCAGCTTACACTTTTCAGGTTTTTTTTTTTTTTTTTTTTTACTTTTTACTTCTTTCAAAATGATGCATGAGACCAGGGGTGTCAAACCCAATTTACATTAATTAATGTAAAATGATCTCTCGGACCAGATATAATTGTAGTATGGGCCGGATATGCCAGGGGCCTTGGGTTTGACACCTATGCATTAGACAGAGTATTGGGGGCAGTGTCCCAGGTGATCATTTGTGGGAAGTCCCTGGTATTGTACAAAATCTCAATGCTGGACATGGGTACAGTTCCATTATGAAGAAGTATCTTGCCATTAAGTAGGTAGTCCTCAACCTTGTGTACTACTTCCTAGAAAAGGAGCAGATGAGATCAGAACAACTCTCTTATGTGTGTGTGCATAGCCCTTTTTAGAAAAGCATTAATTAAAAGCTAATTCTTTGCTACAAAAATAGAAATGGGTAGTCTAGTACTGTAAATTTAAATTTATTTTTCTCTTTTTTATTTTAGGGTCTTAACTTTTTTAGACTTGAAAAACACAGGAATGCTGTCATCGCCTTAAAGCAGCTGGTACGCTTTACTCTTACAAATGTCTAAATGAACATGTGTTTGTATGAACATATGTAAAGCAAGTACATTTTTATTTATTAAGTATCTTAGCTGTATAAATTTACATACTACTAGAAGACTATGAGTAAAAGTTTACATGAAGTTTTGCGAGGTTTTCTGAATTGGAAATTTGTTTACATGCTAAATAAAAGCTCTCGATAAATCTAACACTGTGGGTTTGTTCGGGGATTCCGATACCTAAAGTATGCAAGGAAGGAATTCCTGTTTTGCCTGACTGATTATAGGATAGAGTAAATTTAAGGTGGTGACAATTTTCTCATAGACTAATATAACTCCCATTCTTCTTTCTTGATTTTTATTTTCCTTTATGTATATGTAGTATTTCTTTGCATTCTTGTACATTAGTTTGTCTCAGTGGCACATTATTCATATTATTCATTATAGGTTTATGGTAACCCCTGAATAGGCTTACACCATCTCTTAATAGTATCACTGAACAAGTAACTGACCTCTTCAGTCAATTATAGAATTAAAATTCAGTGCAGATGGAACCATTATTTCCAGCATCTTTTCTGGCTAAACCAGTCTGGGACCTCTCCTACCCTCCCACCAGCTGTATTATTTTTAAACTTGTCATGTATTAAAACAGTGCTTGTAACAATGATATGTAACCTGGGTCACATCAGGCAAAAATGACAGACGGACAGTTTCGGCTGCACCAAGAGATTAATGATCGCTGCTTCCTGTTTTGCCAAAGTGCTATTGCTGGCCGGTGAAAAAAGTGCTGAACAAGCATATAAGTACAAAGTCTTATGAATTCTGATCTCGGAATATGTGTAAAAGTGACTCAATTCTGATTTGACAAAATTGTCCCCACACTACTGAAAAAAACAAAACAAAAAAATTGATTCACATTAGGGCAAAAAACTGGTAGGACTGAGAATATTAATCTTCACCACAGTGGGGGAAAAAAAATACTTTTACTTTGCCTTAAAGTCTGCACTTTTGACAAAAAATACATTTTATAACAATACATTTATTATAGGAATAGCACTATACATTTACATTACATTGCATAATTTCACAGACTTAGTCTTAAAAAGAGTCTTAAAAGGGAACAACACATTCATTCATTCATTCTCTTCCGCTTTATCCAATAATAGGGTCGCGGTGGGGTTCCCCATGCCTATCCAGGGGAGAACGTTTTGGGCGCTGGGCAAATACACCCAGGACAGGGCGCCAATCTATCCCTGGGCACACACTCACTCACACAGACACGCACATACACTCTATATGGGGCAATTTGGAGAACTCTAAATTTGATGCTAGGTTGGTACTAGGTCATTGTTTCAAAAATAATGAATGTTTTAAACATAGTTTTAAAAGTGGTGGATTGGTACAGGGCAAAAATAAAGCAGTCGTATTATTATAAAAATATTGTTTAATGTGTGATTAATTTTTTAATAGCAATATTTAGCTATAAAGTTTATTTTGTACTTCAGATCCATTCAACTAGTAGTAACGCACTTCTAAACTTCTGATTACATTTATTATCTTCTGCTTAACACTACTTTGGCTAAAGCCGCGTACTTTTACACCGTGCGCACATGCACGTCAATCCCCCACTCCCCTGCGGTGTACTGCTATTGATACTCTAATGCGTCACAGAAAGTCTAACCCCTGAATTTAAATACCAACTTTCAGGCTGCAGACCAGAAAGCAGGTTTTCAAATAAATTATGTACTAAAACAGCACGTAATCATTATTATTCATTATGTGTGTGCTGGCATCCTCTACTAAGGTTGCGAGGGGGTTCCCCATGCCCATCCAGGGGGAGAACACCTTGGGCACTAGGCAGATACACCCAGGACAGGACATCAATCTATCGCTGGGCACACTCACTCACACAGAGACACACAAACACACTCAATATGGGGCAGTTTAGGCATTCAATTAACCTTAATCCATGTTTTTTATACTGTGGGAGGAAACCGGATAACCTGGAGGAAACCCACGTAGACATGAAAACTTGAATTAGTATTCGAACCTGGAATCCCCAGCACTGAGAAGCAAACGTGCTAACCACTGAGCCACCATGCCTCCCCTTTTGTAATCACTTAAGTGTCTTTTTTTACTGAAAATATTACAAATAGATTAAAGATGTTTGGGCAAAAACTTTAATTCCTGTGTGTTTTTTTAGGTTAAAGGTAGTGATACTTAAAAATTGGTCTACCCGTCTTCAAAATACAGTCCTGCCTCCTTGGTTGCAGTCGTTTACAGGTGTCTGTTGTAGTTACATTGCTAAGCTGTAGACGGTGCTGTGTGCAAAATAATTTGTGAACGTCAGCAGCTCTTTTAACTCTGTCATCTATTTCCTGCATTCTTCAGCATTAGGTGTGTGTGTGTATGTGTGTGTTGTTTAGGACATTCTTTTGGAAGGACCCTGCCCTGTTCCCCCCCACCTGACCCCCACTCCCGTACACACACATGCAATATGAAATATACACTGCAACAAACACCCATGCACATACACAATTAGCCACTTGGCTTACCAGGACCAGAGGTTATTTCCCACAGACATCCTGCAGGACGCTATAAAATATCAAACATCACTCATGAACATAAAGTAAAAAAAAAACACAAAAGCAAGACTTAAAAGCAATAGATATATAGAGGGAGTAACTGCCCTTTCACTTTTCACTGTACCCAACACACCCAATGTATTTCACATATAAATACTAAACTACCAAGGTCATGCAAATGTATTTTCTAATGTCTAAAAATTGAATGTCTAAAAATGTAAGGTCAATATCTAATAACACTGTTTTTATATTTATGCATTTCTTGTCCCCCAGGACAGGGGAATAATCTATCGCTGGGCATACTCACTCACACAGACACACCCAAACACACACTATATGGGACGATTTAAAGCATTTAGAGAATCTATGTTTTTGGACTGTGGAAGGAAATCGGAGAAACTGGAGGAGACCTACATGGACACGGAAAGAACAGGGAAATCCCAGATCAGGATTCGAACCTGGAATCCCCAGAGGTGAATGTGCTAACCACTTAGCCACCTTGCTGCCCTATATTGTTAGTAATATTGTTTTCAATTTTTGTATTTTTGGAGAAAAGTATAATGATATTCACTTACTATTTTAAATGTAAAATAATGTCATGAGATACAGTAAAAGTGTTTAGCTTATTTCATTATGAGTTCGGCTACATCTAATAGCAATAAAGTTCTTGCTAGGACCAGATGTTAGAATCCCCAGTTACAAATTGATGATTTGGTGTTGGTGCTGGTGTTGGAGATGTTTT
Organism: Corydoras maculifer; assembly: GCA_019802435.1. Taxonomy (NCBI): domain Eukaryota; kingdom Metazoa; phylum Chordata; class Actinopteri; order Siluriformes; family Callichthyidae; genus Corydoras; species Corydoras maculifer. The sequence continues at coordinate 232,290 of JAFMOD010001175.1, forward strand.
TAAGCATGTCCTCTTGTGTGGCATTGGGTTGGGAGTTGACCATCTCATGTCTTCTATGCAATACATCTTCAGTTGTGCACCCCAGCTTCGTTGGGTGGCCTTTTCTCACAATACACCCTCACCTAAGTCTGGCCTACCACAGGCCAGACCAGACCTGATCAGAACTTGCCGGATGACACATAGGATTTTATAGGAAAACCTTATTTTTTTTTATTAACTAAGAACACCATGTTTATTTTAGCAGGACAATACCATGCCTCTTTCAGCACATGTTACTGAAGAATGGTGATATCATTCTACAAAAGCGTTCTTGACTAGTCTGTCTGCAGTCCTTTTATGTTTCCTTTGAAAAATGAGTTGCACTTTAGAGAGTGGTAACCACAAATTATTGTGTGCTTTAAAATTGAGCAAAAATTCTATGTGCCCAAAAATAATCCACCCATCCTTCATCTTCCGCTTAATCATCTTCTAGTGTTGTGGGGGGTTCACCAATCCCATCCTGGGGTTAACGTTTTGTGTGCTGAGAAGATATACCCAGAACAGGGCGCCAATCTATCTCTGGGCACACACTCACTTACACAGACACACACACAAAAGCACACTCTATATGGGGCAATTTGGAGCATTCAATTTACCTTGATTCAGGTTTTTGGACTGTGGGAGGAAACCGAAGAACCTGGAGGAAAATAAAATAAATGTTGTAATAAACAGAAATTTGCTAAAAAAAAATGTTAACTTTGTGTTATTAAATAATAATAATTATAACAAAATAAGTCATTTTCTGATGTCTGAATTGTCAAAAGATTTCAGATTTTATTTTAATTTTAGAAAGTACTCGACTTTTCTGAAATTGGGGTTTATATACTGTAACACAACACAAATCATGTAGATAAGTTGTAAGTAATTGCAGTTGTAATACTTTATGACTTGGCAAGAAAATTTTGTAACTATTTGCATTTGACAATGTTGCTTAAAGAATGTTGGGTTTGCGTGTTTAGGCTGTGGTTTTAATTCTACTTACTAAATCGTGTTACTTCTGGTCAGTCACATGCAATGTATTCTTGCAATATATATTTTCTTGTTCCCAACTCAAATCAAATTCACAATTTTGAAAAGTAGAAAAAACTAAGTATCAAAATGTTTAGCATAATTTGATTTAAAATTTTGGAGTCACCAAGAAAATTTAAAAAGATCATTTTTAGGCTTAGGCTTTAGTGTTTAAGAATTTGTGCATCTTTTGTCACTAATCTCTTTCAAAATGTGTTGAACTCTGTTTTTCATTACTTCCTTAAAGCAACTGCCATTACTTAATAACATCTGCAGGCAATGAAACGCACCATTAGCCAGTCAGACCTTAACAAAGGACTAAACACAGTTTCAAACTCCAGTATCATTACGAATGCTTTGAACAAAGCTACACTGAAGCCATTTAATGACATCACAGTACCAATATCAGTTTCACATATTCTATTTACATTAATTGATTCATGAATGATTATTTTTAAATAATCTATTTAAAGCATAAATATATCTGATAAAGTAAAATATGTTTGCACCATTTAAAACCCCAAGCAAAATGCATAGCCTGTTTAAAGCCCTAAGTGTGTTTTTTGTCTCGCCATCTCTCACTTTTTCTCCTGCAACTATGGCAAAAACCCATTGTGTACCCACCATCTGCATCCTGCCCTGTAACGGCTCTGTCTCTCTCTCTCTCTCTCTCTCTCTCTCTCTCTCTCTCTCTTTCTCTCTCTCTCTCTCTCTGTCTCTCTCTCTTTTTATTTTTCTCCCTCTCTAAGATTAATATTAGTTACACTTAACATTTAATAAACCATATTTGCCCCAATCCCCCTTTTATATTCTTTAAAAAAATACTTCTTGAAAATGTTTTTCTCAATTCTGTGAATTGTGCAGTTTAAAACAAACAAGTTAATTTGTGTATTTGATTTTAATACATTTAATTGTGCTATTATGGTGGTTTAGTGGTTCCCATGTTTGCCTCTCAGTGCTGGGGATCCAGGTTCTCCCACAGTCCAAAAACTTGGATTCAAAGTACTGTAAATTAAATGCTCTAAATTGCCCCATATAGAGTGCATTTTTGTGTATGTCTGTGTGTGTGTGAGTATGCCCAGCGATAGATGGGTGTATCTTCCCAGCACCGGAAACATACTCCCCTGGTTGGGCATAAGGACCATAGTAGAGGATTAAGCAGAAGATTATGAATGGATGAATTTTTCAGTAAGCATTTCTTCCTTTTTTTTGCTTTTGCTATTTGTGATATAATTTCTGGTTTATGCTTAAGACTGAATGTGCAAGTGGGAAAAATTGTCTTTTAGAAACATTTAGTTCACTCTTGATTGCATTGATTTGAGCCTGTGTGTTTGTGTGTTTGTAAAAATGCAGGCTATATTATTCTAATTTGAACATACTTACTTGAAAATTGTTGATATTGTTACAGGCATGGTATGCTGGTTAAATGTGGACCCAATCAAACCAGATAAGACAAAATAATAATTTTAAATTATTATTATTCATTCAGTCATTCATTCATTATCTTCCGCTTTATCCTCTATTAGGGTCGCTGTGCGGTTCCCCATGCCAATCCAGGGGAGAACGTCTCTGGTGCCGGGCAGACACATCCAGGACAGGGCGCCAACCTATCGCTGGGCACACTCTCACTCACACAAACACACTCTACATGGGGCAATTTGGAGAACTCAATTGACTTGATCCATGTTTTTGGACTGTGGGAGGAAACCGGAGAACCCGGAGGAAACCCATACGTACACGGGGAGAACATAGGGATTCGAACCGGGAATCCCTAGTGCTGAGAGGCGAATGTGCTAATCACTAAGCCACCGTGCCCATTATTATTATTATTATTTTAATTTTTTTAATAAACATTACGTATACATACAATGCATGGCATTTAATCATACCTCGAATGCACATGTGACTCCTACAAACCAGACGATATTTCCATTGGTACTACTTCAGAGCATGTGCACCCTGCACAAATAAAATAAAGAAAAAAAGCTGCATATCAAGCATCTGAGCTTAATTGTCATGCCAAATCCACTACACTTCCACGGTATACATGGCTAGAGCAAAAAAAACATCTAGTAATGTAGATTATGTTACAGTACTTCCTGCCCTAGGAACGACTTTTGAGGTTCCTAAGACCGATAAAGATGGCAGAGCAGGGGAGTATGGGAGGCATTATAAAAAAAGGGGCCAATGTGACATTCTGCACTCTATTAAGAGCACAACTATTTTAAATAATTTTTTAAGTCTTTTTTGTTTGAGTATATGATAAAAGCATCTCTGTCATTTGCTATGAAACAAGCCTATAGACAAATATATGTATTTGGGTAGAGACATTTATATATATTTATAACTAAACTAATGCATTAGGTTTTGTCATCTGTGTTTTTAATTATCATTAATTGTACAAAAATTCCATATTACGTGACTTAAAACTCTCACTCCATGGTTCTTTTTAATGTTTCAATCTGTTGTCTTTAGTAATATACATATTCAGTGTTGGAGGTCACAATGTGTTGAGGATGCATTACTGTAGCTATACTAGACTAATTTTCCACTGTCTCTTAAAGAAACCACATGTACAGCATATAGGACAACAACATTGTTTCAGGCATTCTTATCACCTCGCTCCCAAATATCCTGTTTCTTCGAGCTGTGTCAGCCAGAACCAATAGAAAGCTCTTCCTGCTATTGGTTGACTTCACTTCCAGCATTAACACAATCTCATCCGCTCCAAACATTGCTTAGTGGAAGCTTAACTTGACACACTCATCGGTAAAAAAAAAAAGTGACAAAAAAGAAAAGTATCAACTCTGCAACTGAAATCGCTTTTTATAAAACAGGACTTTATAGTCCTGGGCAACAATGGCAAGCACAATCAAGGTAAGCTTGAAATTATATTGTTTTTACAAATTAGCATTAAGAAATTTTTTTTGTTGTCGCTACTTTCGTTGTTTAAAAAACTGATTTGGGCTGGAGTGGGTTACACCCTTTTTGTTATAGTAGTGCAACAAGATTTCCTTTTTGCTGCTTTGTAGATTTCCTTTTTCCCTTTCTGACTGTCTGCACAGTTTAGAAAAATCATCACCATTACGACAAAGGAGTGATTATCACTGTGCAAAGACTCATCTGTAGTTTTAACGGGACACCACAAAATATTTCGAATCTGGTTTTGTTTTTTAACACAACTGTATTGATAACATATCACACACACACATGCATGCCCGCACTCAAAACTCATAACTCATATATATATATATATATATATATATATATATATATATATATATATATATATATATACATATATACATATATAAGTTAAAAAAGCAGTGACATAATTTTTTTATTAACTATTTAAAAAATTCAAGTGTTAATATTAATTACACTTCCTGATGTTAAATTGTTACCATAATGGCATATGGAATTTATTAGCTATGAGTTTAATGTAAAATTTTTTAAAGCTGGGCAGCACGGTGGCTTAGTGGTTAGCAGGTTCGCCTCTCAGCACTAGGGATTCCCGGTTCGAATCCCCATCTGGGTGGAGTTTCCATGTTCTCTCCATGGGTTTCCTCCGGGTTCTCCGGTTTCCTCCCACAGTCCAAAAACATGGATCAAGTTAATTGAATTCTCAAAATTGCCCCATCTAGAGTGTGTCTGTGTGAATGAGTGTGTGCCCAGCGATGGATTGGCACCCTGTCCTGGGTCTATCTGCCCAGCGCCCGAGACGTTCTCCCCTGGATGGGCATGGGGAACCCCACCGCGACCCTAATAGAGGATAAGTGGGAGATAATGAATGAATGAATATATATATATATATATATATATATATATATATATATATATATATATATATATATATATATATATATATATATATATTTATACATACATATATAAGTTAAAAAAGCAGTGACATAAATTTTTTATTAACTATTTAATAAATTCAAGTGTTAATATTAATTACACTTCCTGATGTTAAATTGTTACCATAATGGCATATGGAATTTATTAGCTATGAGTTTAATGTTAAATTTTTTAAAGCTGGGCAGCACGGTGGCTTAGTGGTTAGCAGGTTCGCCTCTCGGCACTAGGGATTCCCGGTTCTAATCCCCATCTGGGTGGAGTTTCCATGTTCTCCCCATGTCCGCGTGGGTTTCCTCCGGGTTCTCCGGTTTCCTCCCACAGTCTAAAAACATGGATCAAGTCAATTGAGTTCTCCAAATTGCCCCATATAGTGTGTGTCTGTGTGAGTGAGTGTGTGCCCAGCGATTGATTGGTGTCCTTTCCTGGGTGTATCTGCCCAGGGATGGGTATGGGGAACCCCCCCCTACCGTGACCCTAATATAGGATAAAGCGGAAGATAATGAATGAATGAATGAATGAATGTTTTAAAGCTAGAATAAATGTTTTCTATACGAGAGTGGAATGTTTTCTGCATGGTTCAGATTTTCCACACTGTAGAATGTTCAGAAAATGATCAGAGTAACTACAATCATTTAAAAAAAAAATATATATATATATATATATATATATTTAAATATATATATATATATATATATATATATATATATATATATATATATATATTATTTTTTAATATTTATATTACTTTTAAAGACATTCAGTAAGTCAGTCATCTGTTTTCTAAAGGAAACTCATACCACCATTTGGGTGCTGGGACAAAAAAGCCATAATACTTCTCTTCCTTGCATTTTAAAGTGTAGGTGTATTCAGCAGTCCTAGATAAACATTTTTATGAGTAGTATAGACTAGGTTTTGAGAAGTAATGTTTGTATTTTGGTACATCTTATATGTGTACTGAATGTCATACATACAGCTGTAGGAATCCAGTGTTTTAGGCATAAGACAGACAGAGAAGACCAGACATTCTACATTGTTTCACCTTAGTTGCAGGGGGTTAATGTATTCTAGGGAAAATTCTGTTAGGTGAGTTTCAGTAATCCAGTCTAGATATGACACGCAATTAAAGAAGCAACTAGGTGACCTCAATGATAGTGTATATATATATATATATATATATATATATATATATATATATATATATATATATATATATATATATATATAAATTTTCATCATCAAGTTTGAGCAAAGCTATCAAGTTTATTGTTGATTATCTTGAAATCGAAAGGAATATCTTGTTGAATAAACAGGTTGCATGGAATATGTAATAACTTCTTATTGATAAGGGTGAAGTAGCTCAGTGGTTATGTTGGGCCATCAATCTGAAGTTTGTGGGTTTAATAAAAGTGTATAAAAAGAATTAAAAGAAATAAGAAATAAAAAGTGTCATCCAATTTATTTTTATTGAGCTTTCCTAACTATTGAGAGTAAAATAAACAACTTACAATTTAGATTTTTTAAATTAATTTTTATTTTAATTTTGCAGCATGAGCCAAGCTTTAAATAGAAAAATTAAGCAATTTTCCTTGTAGAGTCATAACAATCTTACTCATACTAACAATCCACTTTTGTATGAATGACAAACTAAACTTAAAAGATGACTAGATCTAAGATGAAATAAATTAACTAAAATAAAACCACAATTAATAGATAATATTTGACTTAACTTTTCTCCTTCCATAAAATGTGCTTGTTCTTATGGCAGCCATATTGGAGAGAAAGAAATGGGAGGTTTCCAGCACCCGAACCAATTATATTTCCTATCGTTGGAAAGCTCTCTTTATAAGACAGCAGGAATTTATAGCTCAAAAATATAAGAAGTTATTGACAGTATGTCAAACAATTGCCCATTACAAAGGACACAAGTCTATGGGTTGGTTCCCATGAGGATATGTGAGTAAAAAAATCAGCAGTGATAGCATGAGTATGTAAATGTTTAAGTAACATTGTTTTGGTTTTACAAAAATAATAAATGAAAACATAAGAAGTGGCAGAATGAGTAACAGAATGACTATAACTGTCAGAGTAAACAATAGTTAAATTTGTGAAAAGATTTTGCCTGCTTAACCATTTTGGACAAAGCCAAGTACAGCACAATAATACAGTTCATTTATTCATGTATTTTTCTTTCATACTGTACAAAATATTTGGAGCCTATCCCAGCTCTAATAGTGAAAAGCAGAGGTGAATGAGAGTATGGGTGTCAAAGTGAGGAAACAATGAGGAAAGAGAATAGGAAGAACATTAGTGAATGGAAATAAAACTCACAAGTGAAAAGTAAAAAAAAAAACTCCAATGACCCCATTTTATCTTTGTTCATTTCAAACAAAACAGCATGGCAGATATTATGGCTTGGAAGAGAAATTTTAAAAAGGACTTAAGTGGGGAAGTGGGGCAGTGAAGAAATGTGGCAGATAGTAATTAGATGTTTTAATGGACAAGTGAATATGGCATTGTGAATAAGTATTAAGGCTGTAAATGATAATCGACACATCAATGAATAATAATAATTCGATGCTTCAATATATTGTAAAAAAAATTGTAAAAACACCCTAAATCATAGGTGTCAAACTCAAGGCCCACAAAACCGCTGCTCACTGACGACAGATATTAAAAAACATGTAAGCACTTCACTTCAGCTTCTCCAAAAGTCTCCACTAACATGTGGATATCTTTCTCTCTCTCTCTCTCTCTCTCTCTCTCTCTCTCTCTCTCTCTCTCTCTCTCTCTCTCTCTCTCTCTCTCTCTATATATATATATATATATATGTAGATAGATAGATAGATAGATAGATAGATAGATAGATAAATAAACTAGAATAAACTAGACTAGACCTGTACAGTAAGACCTTAAATACTTTCTTATTACAATTTATCTTTTGCACTTTATTTTACACTTTTTCTGGAGTAACGGTTTTATTAACAGTGTATTGATTACAGCTGCTATAGTGTGGTAAACATTGAATGAATAGAATACTGTTAGAATACTCTAATAAAGGGAAATATAAGGGCACTGGCCCTCTGCTAACCTTCAGCTGAGGTTAATGGCCTCTCATGCCTGCGGTGTTAATGACTGGGTGGTGTCCACCTGCACCTCTTTCCATATCCCTCCCTTTCTCCTTTGTCACTCTCACTCTGCTCCGTTCAATAACACAATCAGAATGTGGATGGATGAGCTTTTCCTTTTTTTCCCATCCCCCCTCTTTCATTATCCCTATCTGAATTTCTACTGCAGGAAATGCTAGCAGAGGGCTTCCTGTCTTCGACCGCCTTTAACATAAATATGCTTTAAGGCCCATTGAGACTGGAAAAAGAGTTTACACCTTTATTTTACAGAGACTCATGAACAGAGTAAAACAGAGTTGCTTATGTTAGCATAATCTGGGTGAACAGCCATGGAAAATAACTTAAATGTCAAGTTTTATTAGTATTATGTTTGATTCCTTATATTGAAAACACATCACTCACTGCTGCGTGAGCTTCACAAGTTTAAAGATACATGTTATATTCTGGGATTTTACAGTACTATTCCACTTTCTGATGCTACTGAATGCTCACCTTACTCTGTCTCATGTACCATAAAAATAAAAGCCCATGACTGTTAGCAGTTCTTGGTCATCCACGGTCTTAAAGTAGATGATTTAAACTTCAAAGTAGGTTTCAGATCATGGTTTTAGTAATCATAAACATTAGTTTAATGTAAAAAGTTATGGTAGCATTGTGGTTAGCACTCTTACTATGGCAAACTGGCACTAGGTGCGATGTTAAGAATTGCCGGATAAGATAATTTTTTTGTGGAGTTAACAGGTTACGTTTATGTCTATGCCGGTTTTGTCTAGGTGTATTGTTTTTTCCTCCACCCAAATACAAGCTGGCAGGTGAATTGGCAAAAGGTAATACAACATTATTCCACGTGTGAATGCGTATATAAATATTGTAACAAATTGTTTGTATGTTAGTCTGTCCAATGTGCCTCTATAGTCCGCTATCTTTTAAAAGTCCCTGTGTAAATCCATATACAAAAAAAAAAACAAGCAGGATAAAATAGCAGTGAATAAAACATTTAAAAATAAGAAAAGAATACGGGCGGCATGGTGGCTTAGTGGTTAACATGTTTGCCTCAAGAATCAGGTTTGAATCTTGATCTGGGTGGAGTTTCCATGCTCTCCCCATGTCCGCATGGGTTTCCTCCAGGTTCTCCAGTTTCCTTCCGCAGTCCAGAAACATGAATTCAAGGTAAAATCGCTCTAAATTGTCCCTATATATGGTGTGTGTGTGTGTGTGTGTGTGTGTGTGTGTGTGTGTGTGTGTGTGTGTGTGTGTGTCCCCCCCCCCCCCCCCCCCCCCCCCCCCCCCCCCCCCCCCCCCCCCCCCCCCCCCCCCCCCCCCCCCCCCCCCCCCCCCCCCCCCCCCCCCCCCCCCCCCATAGTTCAATTTACATCAACAAGAGTGTTGTCTGTTATTTAGTTCTGGTACAGGTCATTTTAAATTAATCTCATGAAAATTTAAAAACAAACATAAAATAATCTCTCTTCTTCCCTGCTTTATTCACTGACATAATAAGTCTTCAATGCTAGCATCTAATAATAAGAAAGAAAGACAATATTGTCCCCACAGCCTACTGTGAAGGCTTACGGGAGTGACCATTCATTGCCAGTTCAGCATAAAAAGAGGCTTAACGAAGCGCAGGATTGGAGTGAAAAAAATATTGTCATGATAAAAACCACCAAGGCACAATTTAAATTCAGCAGCTGCGATTTTTAGATCATCAGAAGAATTGAAAATAGGTAAGATGCAGGCTTAAATACACAAAGGAAACACATATGAAGGCAAATACAGCTGACAAAAATTAACTAATGATTAATAAATAAATCAACCCAAGCACAGACAACTACAAAGAAAAGACTGTGATTGGAGAAAAAACAGAACCCAGTTGTGGGTGTGCAAGGTGCATTTTCTACAACAATTAGGCAGATAGGTTTTCACATTTAAATGCATTCATTTGCATTTTTCGTTAAAAACAACATATAAGGGAGAGAACAAATCATTTCACCTGCAATAGGACATTTTGAAGTTTTGCTTGATGGAGAGATATCTAAATGTTCCCTCTCCCTACATAAGTGAAATTTGATGAGAATCGAGCAAGTGCTTGCAGCAAAGGTGTGTTTTTTATGCTTAATGTCTGTATTACAGACAGCTCTAGGCAAATTGTTCCACCATTTAGCAGGAATAAACCAAATGTGACTAGAACACAGAGAGCAAGCTGAGTTTAGGTATGAAAAAATCAAAACAAAAGATTGACTTTATAGTAGATGAATTATCCCAGTAAAACTACCCAGAAAATATGACTGCCATTTTTTTCCATCTTGCACATTTACCAATTAAACAAGGACTTTAACAAGTTTTGTATTATGATGAGTACATTAAAGACAGAATTGAATATCACTTTCATTTTTACGTGTATGACGGTAATTTTTGTTGGATCGAAACAGCAAATCTTAACAGTTTTTTAATTTACAAAATGTTTCTGCTTATTTTGGCATCTATCCATTCATTAACTTCCGCTTTATCCTATATTAGGGTTGCAGGGGGGTTCCCCATGCCCATCCAGGGGAGAAAGTTTCGGGCGCTGGAAAGATACACCCAGAACAGGGCGCCAATCTATCACTGGGCACACACTCACTCCCACAGACACGCACACATGCACACCCAATTTGGGCTAATTTGGAGAACTCAATCGACTTGATTCATGTTTTTGGACAGTGGGAGGAAACCGGAGAACCCGGAGGAAACCCACGTGGACACGGGAAGAACATGGAAACTCCACCTAGATGGGGATTCGAACCGGGAATCCCTAGCGCTGAGAAGCGATCATCCTAAGCACTAAGCCACCGTACCGCCCTTATTTTGGCATACTCACGTTAAATTTGTTATTGCATTTACATTGTTTTTTATTTTATTTTTTATTTTTATACATAAAACACTGTGACACCAGGCTTCATGATCATGGCGTTGCTGTCCTACTGACAGAATCAATGTTTAAGCCAGATGTAGGATGCTGATGTAGAATGCTAAGAACTTCAGATAGAAACATTCAACTTACTCACACAATTTGGGCCACTTAGCTTCTGAATTTTGTTGAAAATAAATATTAATTCATTTATTTATTCATTATCTTCAACTTAATCCTATACAAAGGTGCACAAACACACACTATACGGGGCATTTTATAACATTTAATTTACCTTAAATCCATGTTTTTGGACTGTGGGAAGAAATCAGAGAACCAGGAGGAAACCTATTCAGACACGGGGAGAACACGGAAACTCCTCCCATATTGGGCCAGAAAAATACACTATATATGGGGAAATTCAGAGCATTCAACTTACTCTAAATCCATTTTTGAGCTGTGGGAGGAAATATTAGTATCCAGAGGAAACCCATGTGGACACAGGGAGAAGATGAAAGCTTCACCCAGATTGGGATTCTAAGCCCCTGATATTGTGTTTTATGTTTTTAATAATTTTATCATCATTGTATTTAATATTTATTTATGATTAGAGCTAAATTTTTATTTGATATAAGCATCATACCCATCAGCTGTCATACTGCCTCTCATTTCTCAATCTCTTCATTAAGATCATATTATGTTCATGCTACAACTACTCAATATAAAACTAAATAAATTACAGTGTTATTGCTGTGGTATTTCTTTATTATATGTTGTACATTTTGAATTTCTCTTCTACATTTTTAATGTAGGAGGCACTGACTGTGGTAACTGAGGACCAGTCCCTGTTTGAGTGTGTGTACAGCGTGGCGCAGCAGGCCAAGTCAGACATGACTGCCTCAGCAGTGAGTGAGTATGGACAAAGTAAACTCAGTCCCCGTGTGGCACAGCAAGAATGGCTCGGCCCTCCACCTGGCCGTGTCACAATCAAGATGGAGTGTAACAATGGAGGAGGGGGAGAAGTGACAGGAGGAGGGGGAAGAAGAGGGGGGCAAATGAATGGCTCCAGGTGAGCTCCTTTAATGACCTTTCTGATATTTACATTTTAAATTGTTCACCTCAAGTGTATTTGAACAAATTACCCCTCTTTTTCAATATATAATTTTGTCAATTCCAAAATTTCATTCATTCATTCATTCATTATCTTTTACTTAATACTCTACTAAACTCCAGGGGAGAAAATTTCGGGCGCTTGGCAGGACAGGGTGGCAATCTTTTTCTATGCACACTCCGTCACACAGACATGCACAGAACACACTCTATATAGGGCAATTTAGAGCATTCAATCTATGTTTTCTAACTGATGGATTAAACCGAAGGAAATCCACCCAGATTGGAATGTGCTAACCACTAAGCCAGCGTGTTATCCTTAGTAGAATTTTAGTTTTGCTTATTTGGCAAGATGACCCAGGTCAACATTTGCAATTGTGTTAACACGTCATTAAAAAAAAATTACTCAACAAGTTCTGCTTGATATTAATGTTTGAAAATATGCTCTGAGTGCATAAACGGACATCGGTTTGTGGTAAAGAAAAGTTTGTTTGGGTTTTGAGACTTAAAATTAATCCAGCAGGAGCCACTAAAAGTGCAGAAGCCATTAAAAGCTGTCTGCAGTGCCAAATCCACACAGGACTTTTGACTCACAGCCCACACAGATGCAGTGACACGTCAAGCTTCAGCTGAATCCCAAACTCAAACCAGCTGTATTAAACTCTACCCAACCTTCCAAATTGCCATAGTAAAAAGAATATCATATCACCTGCTCACACAGATTTGGCAGACCTAAGATGTATTATTAAATGGTGCTTAAAAGACTTGGAATTTAATAGTAAGTTTAAACTTAAAAGTTTATTATTAGATCATCTAACACTGCATGATCATCGATGTTGCTGTTTCACAGTATAATGCTGCATTTAGGAGCTAATCAGAATGTAGAATGCACTAGATGGTTAAATTAGCAAATTTCAACTTTTCTCTGTTTAGGTGACCTATTGAACTTTTATTTAAAAAAACAAGAGTTGTTTAAGTTCCTTTAAATTTACTTGGCGGCACGGTGGCTTAGTGGTTAGCACGTTCACCTTTCAGCACTAGGGACTCCCGGTTCGAATCCCAATTTGGGTGGAGTTTTCTTGTTCTCCCTGTGTCCATGTGGGTTTCCTCCAGGTTCTCCGGTTTTCCCCCACAGTACCAAAAACATGGATTAAGGTCAATTGAATTCTCCAAATTGCCCCATATAGAGTGTGTTTGTGTGAGTGAGTGTGTGCCCAGTGTTGAAATGGCACCCTGTCCTGGCTGTATCTGCCCAGCACCCGAAACGTTCTCCCCTGGATGGGCCTGGGGAACCCCCCTGTGACCCTAGTAGAGGATAAACCGGAAGATAATAGATGGATGGATGTTGAAGCTTTTCCATATTCCAACACAATCGCAACAAATACGAGTCTCCACAACCACTGCAATCACTGTCTCTCAAACATTATTAAACATGTACAAGCAACTTTTTGTGTAGTATCATAACTTTATGATATAATTTATGAATTATACCTGTCCTGGGTGTATCTGCCCAGCGCCCGAAACGTTCTCCCTGGATGTGCATGGGGATAATGAATAAATGAATGAGTGAATGAATAAATTAATGCAAAGTATTCAATAAAAATTGGGGGGCATCATTTCTTTGAAATTGATTATAATATCCCTGTAGTTCCGAATCCTAATTACCAGTTTACCATATATATATATATTTTTTTAGCTTTTAGCATTTTTAGCCTTGAAAGTGCTATTTCTGAAATTTCTATTGCATTGTGGGTGTGCAAGGTGCAAGGTGCTATTGCAAGTGTTGTACAATACCGTATTATTTATATAATAATAATAATAATAATAATAATAATAATAATAATAATAATAATGTTGTTGAATGATTATTATTACTTTATTTTTGTTTTATTTACTTTATCATTAAAGTTAATTTGCAAGCTACTTGGAAGTAGTACGAGTGGAACTTTACATTTTTTGCAATTTAATTGTAGACAATTTAATTTTTATTTTTTATTTCATGCCAAATGATTTATGTTTGGTGATCTCAATTAAGTGCACTTAATAACAGTGATGATAAAAGTTATATACAGTTATTAATAAAGTGGCCAAATCAAAGAAAAATGTATAATGCATTTCCAGGCTGCCCACCGGTCCAGGCACATGTGCTTAATTCACCAGTGTGTGTATATGTGTTTCACTGCACGGATGGTTAAATGTGGAGGACAAATTCCTCTGTGTTCGCACAGTAGGCAAAATAACTCACTATCACTTTATGTATCAGTCATGTTGTACAATGAGCAAAACTATGAATACTGTATATCATAAAACATAACATTTTTAACAGTTAAATTTTAATTTTAATTTTAAGTTTAATAAGACATTCAATTATACAATAACTTAAATAAAAATCTCCCCCTTACTACAATAAAAGCTCACACAGAATCCTAAAAAAAGATCTCAGATTAACTTACACATTCATAACATGTCAGTGCAGCCTCCATCATGAGCCATTGTACTTTTCTTTAGAGCATACACATTAAGCTGTCCCTATTTACTTGTGTGGTTTAACTGATTCAGCATGACAAAAACCTGGACGAAATGAAAAAAATAAAGATCAGTCATCACCAGTCTGGCTAGAATGGGTTTTTTTTGGAGATCAGAATGGCTAGCATATTTTATGTTTCACAGTAAGTTCCCAATTTTTAATGTCAATCAAGTTGGCCTGAAGATCATATAATGTCACCCTGCCAACATTTAGAGTCAAACTGATTTGCAGCCATACTGCCACATGTTAGGCCAGACCTTTTTAGTTAAAGATTTGAAATATAGATGGGATCCTGTACAGAGAAATCAGATAGAGCGTGAAATATTGTGACCATGTGTGTAATAACTGAGAGTAAAACAACAACATGCAGCAATAGAAATGTGCACGTGATTAAATAAAATCCTAATCTGCAAGTGCTCTCCAGCTTTATCCCTATCTATTTTTAGTTCTTATAAAATTACAGGGGCCGCACGGTGACTTAGTGGTTAGCACGTTTGCATCTCAGTGCTAGGAATTCCTGGTTCAAATCCCAATCTGGGTGGAGTTTCCATGCTCTCCCACAGTCCAAAAACATGGATTCAAGGTAAATTGAATTTTCCAAATTCCCCCATATAGAGTGTGTCTGTGTGAGTGAGTGTGTGAGTGTGTGAGTGTGTGAGTGTGTGAGTGTGTGAGTGAGTGAGTGAGTGAGTGAGTGAGTGAGTGAGTGAGTGCCCAGCGATAAATTGGCTCCTGTCCTGGGTGTATCTGCCCAGCACCCGAAACGCTCTCCCCTAGAGAACCCTGCCGTGACCCTAGTAGATGATAAAGCAGAAGATAATGGATGGATAAAATTACAGATGGACACGTTCCGGATAGAGGTTTGAATATTGATACAGCACCCGAAACGTTCTCCCCTGGATGGCCGTGTACCCCCTTCCCGGAGACCCTAGTAGAGGATTAACTGGAAGACAATGAATGAATAGATGTTTCAATACCCCATCACAGACTTACAGCCTATAGTTTTCTAATATCCCACTTTTAAGTATTTTATATTTGGGCCACCTCAAAATACAACATTAATGTCAGGAAGTAGCAATATATGGGGATGCTACACTATATTTTATATCAAGTAAAATGGAAAACTAACATGAATGGAAAGTATGGGGGTTATTATTTGGCCGGAAATTATTATTTATAAATCTAATTATTAAAATGATTTTTTGTTATAAAAAGCATAAAACTGAAATCTTCGGTATGATTTTGTTTCAAGTAAAGGGATGTGGCAGGAAAGGTGGGGGAAAAACAGAGTTAGTCAGATTATTAAAGAGCCGAAGGAGGAAAAGGGATAAAAAGGGACATTGGCTCATATAGGAGATTGAAAAGAAGCAAAGAACCACCTGGAAATATATTTAAGTCACATTATATTTAAATTTAGAGTGACTTAAAATGTTCTTTCAACACTGTAAAACCTTAGGTGAGGATTTTAATTAAGGTTAAAATTAAGGCCATAACGAGCAAAATATAAAATAAATCTTTTTTTAAAAACCCCTACAGTATAGTGTGTTAAATTACTTTATCCTAAATTAATTCTGCTTGGGAAGTATAAAATTTAGTAGAAAATGGGCAATTTATCCATAGAAAACAAAATTAATTAATTACCACTAATTAACTGATTATTTTTAATTATTTTAATTGATTCATGTGTTGTCATCGATGATGCACAATTGTGCAAAGTTTCAGCTTTATCGGATAACAGGAAGTGGGTGAAATAGCATTTGCACACTTTTTACCAGACACACAGACAAATAAATGAGGCTAACATTGGGGTGGTAAAAAATAAAAAGAATCCTTAAAGCACATTTTGTTGGCATCTAATGAACGCCTGTTTTAATGAAGCTATATTTGGAGACATGATCACGTTTCTTGTCACTTTGTAGTGTGATATTTATGACCAGAGGTTTTGTGACTGTGGCGCTTGGGGGAAGGAGAAGTAGAGACGAAGCTCATGGAGTTTTATTAGTACACCTGACGTGGCTCCATCTGATGACCATGTGCCTTTATAAGTGCATATGGCACATGCCGTGGGGAGAGAGTTCTCCATCAACACACAACAGGACTGGTGGGATAGTGGACACGGCACATCTACATGCACGTGTACTGTAAACGCCCGGTATGTGTGTGTAGGTGTGTTCATGTCGGCAATAAAGCTGTTCCTGTTGAGAGAAATTACTGGAAGCTGATAGCAAATGTACACAGGAAAGGCAGATTTGGTACTGCACTCCTAAAGCAAATGGATAAACAATTTTATAGAACAGTTTCATTCAAAAATGAAGATGATGCAGCATTTGATGTTCATTCATTCATTCATTCATTATCTTCCGCTTATCCTCTATTAGGGTCGCGGTGGGGTTCCCCATGCCCATAGATAGACCCAGGACAGGGCGCCAATCCATCGCTGGGCACACACTCACTCACACATACACACTCTAAATTGGGCAATTTTGAGAATTCAATTAACTTGATCCATGTTTTTGGACTGTGGGAGGAAACCGGAGAACCCGGAGGTAACCCACGCAGACACGGGGAGAACATGGAAACTCCACCCAGATGGGGATTCGAACCGGGAATCCCTAGCGCTGAGAGGCGAATGTGCTAACCACTAAGCCACCGTGCCAGCATTTGATGTATGCTGGTTTATTGACTGAGTTAAGAGAGTGTGGTTGACAGGCATATGATAGGCCAATGGAAATTCAGTCATGGCCAAATGTGTTGGTACTTCTAAAATATTTCTCCCAAAAAATGATTGCAATTGTGATAATCGTTTCTTCCTTTGTATGTTTTGGGACAAAACAAAAAGCAAAGCAAAAGAATATCCAAAATTGATTTAATGTCATTCAGAACTAAATGAAATTTTTAATTTTAGACAGGGTGACACAGTGGCTTAGTTGTTAGCATGTTCGCCTCTCAGCGCTAGGGATTTCCGGTTCGAATCCCAATCTGGGTGGAGTTTACATGTTCTCCCCGTGTCCGCGTGGGTTTCCTCCAGGTTCTCCGGTTTCCTCCCACAGTCCAAAAACATGGATCAAGTCAATTGAGTTCTCCAAATTCCCCCATATAGAGTGTGTATGTGTGCATGTCTGTGTGAGTGAGTGTATGCCCAGCGATAGATTGGCACCCTGTCCTGGGTGTATCTGCCCAGCGCCTGAAATTTTCTCCCCTGGATGGGCATAGGGAACCCCCCCTGCGACCCTAATATAGGATAAAGCTGAAGATAATGACTGAATGAAAAAAATATTTTAAAATTGTGGGTAAATAACTTCTCAAAACATGTGATGCTTGTTTAAACTTATCTGTGGCAAGTAATAAGATATGGTCGATATAAAACTCACACATAGAACCTTTGCATTGTGTGTCTGTGTGTAACACGCCAAGCATGGAGAACAGAAAGAGGAGAGCAGAACTGTTTAAGGACTTGCCCAGTGCCCGAAATGTTCTCCACTGGATAGGCCTGGGGAACCCCCTGTGACCCTAGTAGAAGATTAAGCAAAAGTTAATTGATGGAAAATCCTATGGTAAGGATCCCACTGCTGACACAGAGACATTAAAAAATAGACTATAGTTACAAATTATTTTAGTAAGATGCCAAAGCATCATAAAAGATCCAAAGATTACCTAAGGAGTTTTGTAAGAGAAAAAGTTGGGTTTGTGTCCTTAATCACCATGAATGTATATACCATATTTCCAAATTCACTGAACGTTTTCTCATGCTTTTTACTTATTACTTAACTAGTGCTGCTAAGTACTATAAAAATTACAGTTATGAAAAAATAAAAATAAAACTTCGGAAACTAAACTTTCACATAAAACCTAATGTACCCACTGCTCCTCAATAGAGAGCTTCACAATTATTACAATTTAGGCTTATCAGGTGGGCTGGTTCTGTAGCTTGATTGATGGAGGTACAGATATATATATATATATATATATATATATATATATATATATATATATATATATATACAGTGGGTGCAAAAGTATTCATACCCCTTGAACTTTTCCATATTTTGTCACATTACAACCACAAACATAAATATATTTCACTGGAATTTAATGTGAAAGACCAACACAAAGTGGTATACAATTGTGAAGTGGAATGAAAGTTATACATGAATCAACAATTTTTTTACAAATAAAAAACTGAAAAGTGCGATGTGCAAAATTATTCAGCCCCCCTGAGTCAATACTTTGTGGAACCACCTTTTGCTG
>JAFMOD010001175.1:251324-286399 GCA_019802435.1 Corydoras maculifer
ACTGTGGTGCCATACTCTTTCCATTTCCGGATGATGGATTGAACAGTGCTCCGTGAGATGTTTAAAGCTTGGGAAATCTTTTTATAACCTAAGCCTGCTTCAAACTTCTCCAAAACCATATTCCTAACCTGTCTGGTGTGTTCTCTGGACTTCATGATGCTGTTTGCTCCCCAATATTCTCTTAACCAACATCTGAGGCCGTCACAGAGCAGCTGTATTTTTACTGAGATTAGATTACACACAGGTGGACCCTTTTAAGTCATTAGCAGTCATCAGGCAACTTCTGAATGCAATTGGTTGCACTCAGGGAAAAGGGGGCTGAATAATTTTGCACATCGCACTTTTCAGTTTTTTATTTGTAAAAAAATTGTTGATTCATGTATAACTTTCATTCCACTTCAAGTTTCAAGTTATTTATTTATATCCTTCACAATTGTATACCACTTTGTGTTGGTCTTTCACATTAAATTCCAGTGAAATATATTTATGTTTGTGGTTGTAATGTGACAAAATATGGCAAAGTTCAAGGGGTATGAATACTTTTGCAACCCACTGTATATATATATATATACTAATAATATATATTATAATATATACTGTATATAGCTGTAATATATCCCTCTTTTCTATTTCTATTTCTTTGCTACTGGTTCCTTAATTTTCGTTCAATAAAATTATATCTGATCTATTATAAAAATTTTATGCTAAATAACAGAAAGCAAATAAGTAAATAAATAATTGAGTAAGTAAACTGTCACAAAATGCAACCAGCCCGAGTGAAAGGGCTGCGCACTAATATGCAGAAATGAAGTGCCTAAACACGCTGACTGGATACAGGCAACCATGTAAGCTTGAAGTGGTTTTATTTAAAGAGGTAGCGGACTCACAGAGCTGACAACGTGTAACATAAAATGATGTTCTCTGGAAAACGAAAAAGTAGTATATAGGAAGTATATAAACCAAAAGAACAAAACACATGACTAGACCGTAACAAATGAGACCGCAGTTAATTACCTCAATAAGAAAACCAAATGAGGGATAAATAGTTAATTAACTGAAATGAGTAACAGACAAGATAAGGAGTGGCCTGGCAAACTACTTTTCCTTTGTCCTTTATGTGTTCATTTTATGTAATGGCTACAATTCATTTTTATCTAAATTACCAGTGTACATTTGAGGTAATTTATCGTCTTAAACACCAGATTTCCCATTGCACATTTTCACAGTGTTGATATTAAAGATGCCCAACAATATAACAGAGATTTCCCTGTAAGCTACTTTTACACAGCAGGCCAATAGGTGGACAGCACATGGAGGGGATTGTACCAAGGACTTCAGGCTGTTCATGTTCTTGGCAGGCTGTTCAGTCCCTGATGGGGAAATTCTAGCAGTGAGCTTTTACATCTGCTGTCACAACTGCACCAGATTCATATTTCATCTCACATCAAGTGATGAATACTAATTTTTCTTGAACTGCAGTCATACTCATGGTGCGATCATACTTACTCTTAGCATTTGTTTATTGTACTTTCTGCATTTAATTAATACTTTGGAGATAATTATAATATATTGGATACCGTGGCTTAGTGGTTAGCAAGTTTGCCTCTCATTGCTGGGGATCCAGGTTCGAATCCCAATCTGCATGGAGTTTCCATATTCTCCCTGTGTCCGCGTGGGTTTCCTCCGGGTTCACTGGTTCCTCCCACTTCCAAAACATGCATTCAATGTAAATTGGCTGCTCTAAATTGCCCCATATAGTTTGTGTTTGTATGTGTCTGTGTGAGTGTGTGGCCAGCGATAGATTGGGGCCCTGTCCTGGGTGTATCTGCCTAGCGCCCAAAACGTTCTCTCCTGGATGGCCATGGGAAACACCCTCGTGACCCTAGACCACAGAATTATGTGGAAGAGAATAAATGAATAATCTACATGAATTTTCATTTTTTAATTTAAATTTTTTTAATCTTCTGCCTTTTCTACAAAAACACTCTATTTTAGACACATGTTCCTAATTTTTGCAGCACAATTTGTCTTAGTCAATCTGTAATATTTTTCAGTGCTTACAGGATGCTGAGGACTGGATGGCAAACTCGCTCATGCTAAAAGTATTTCTATATTTAACTATATATTAATTTTGTTCAAAGGAACTCCCTAGATCACTGTGGTGTCGGAAAAGTGAAGATGTCGAATGATGGCAATCCTATGATCTACAGCAATTACATGGAGGACAAGCATGTTGCACATCCGAATATGGTGACCCATGAACGCAAAGTCATTGTCCCTGCAGGTATTGTGCACACTTAAACACATTAGTGAGCGCCTTTTTACAGACACACACACACACACAAACACACATATAGTGCAAGTTAACCATAACTAGTAGCCTAACCTTGACTTTTACTATATTCCTTGACCTAATTTCACTTACAATTTATAGGCCCTTACCTTAAAACGTATCTAACTGCATTAACAAGACTGGTTTGATGTACACACTTTTTTCAGGTGTGCGTTTGTTTCATGCATGTTTACAGTAATAATTTAAGAGCACTGATAAGAAAACCTTTTTTTCTTGGAGAAATGCTATGCTCTCCAGCCTCTTATAGTTCTTACCAAAGGAAATGGTCTAGACACATACACACATATACAAACACACACACACACACAACTGCACAAACATACACACAAAAGTTCTGTTGTATGCAAACAATAATTTAACTATTACTACCTTACTATTTTTTAGATTTTTGAAATGAAGTCCATTTAGATGTTATGTGTTCACCTAATTAAAAATTATTAAAAATTAATTTTAAACAATGAAATAATTTCCACAGATCAACAGATCTGTTTTTGCATTATGAACACCTGAGTATATCTTATATTTTAGTCTGCTTATCCATTTTTCATTTTTTTATCTTTTATTACAGCAGGGTTTTTTCCTTATGTTCAGTTTCAATCCAGTTTGTTTTTATATATATTTAACAATATTTGTGTTGTAATGGCAAGCCTAGGCATGATTGCATGACCCTGCATGTCTTCATTGAAATTTTTTAAAATGAGGCACTTCTGCATAGGATATAAAAGCAGCTGGCACACACATGCTGTAAATGAATTGATCTGTTTAACTGTAAAAAGTTGATGTGCAGGTTCTCAGGCAAATCTAAAACTGTTTATACATTCATTCATTCATTATCTCCCGCTTATCCTCTATTAGGGTCGCGGTGGGGTTCCCCATGCCCATCCAGGGGAGAACGTCTCGGGCACTGGGCAGATAGACCCAGGACAGGGCGCCAATCCATCGCTGGGCACACACTCACTCACACAGACACACTCTATAGGGGGCAATTTTGAGAATTTAATTAACTTGATCCATGTTTTTGGACTGTGGGAGGAAACCGGAGAACCCGGAGAAAACCCACGCAGACACGGGGAGAACATGGAAACTCCACCCAGATGGGGATTCGAACCGGGAATCCCTAGCGCTGAGAGGCGAACGTGCTAACCACTAAGCCACAGTGCCGCCCTGTTTATACAGTTCACTTAAAATAAAAACAGCATCTACAAACAGCTATGAACTGCTGGTTGATCTAATATAACATCACATACCTGTGTCTGCGTGGCAATGAAAGAAGAGTGATGAAAAAAGCAAGTTTTTTAGTTCATGAACATCAGGGATAACTGAAGACACATGCACAGACTAACTGGACTGACTTAAATCGGTTCTGGAAGGAGAGGCAGTATCTATTAAATAGAAAATAGGAGCATGCCTAACAGTAAAACACAGCTGTAGACAGTACTGAACTAATAATTACAAGGACCAATTAATATCACATTCGCCTCTCAGCCCTGAATATCTAGGTTTGAATCCCAATCTGGGTGAAGTTTCTCCTTGTGTCCATGTGGTTTTTGTCCAAGTTCTCAGGTTTCCTCCCACAGTCCAAAAAACTTGGATTCAAGGTAAATTCATTCATTCATTCATTATCTTCAACTTAATCCTTTACTAGGATCGCAGGGGGTTCCAATTTAGGGGAGAATGTTTCGGGGGCTGGGCAGATACACCCAGGACAGGGCACCAATCAATCATTAGAATTGATAGAAAATCCACCCAGATTGGAATTCGAACCAGGAATCTCCAGCGCCGAGGGGCACTGTGTGTGTGTGTGTGTGTGTGTGTGTGTGTGTGTGTGTGTGTGTGTGTGTGTGTGTGTGTGTGTGTGTGTGTGTAAGTGAGTGTGTCCAGTTATAGATGTATCTGGGTGTATCTGGCCAGCACCCAAAACGTTCTTCCCTGGACCCTTGTAGAGAATTTAGCAGAATGTAATGAATGAATATGTTAAATATTATATTACCACCAGTGTGTGCACCAGGTATATACAGTACAAAATGGTGGAAACCAGAACCTGTTTACGTACACACTTCACAATTATATAATTGTAGCGACTGTAAGCTGGTAAAGTAAAAACATGCTGGGTATTACTGTGGAGTTAAAGTCATGTTATGGTTGGGGTAATGGTATGCTTAATGTTAGGGTAGTAGTATTTATGATTAATGTTTTGGTAAGTCTCTGTAAGTACAGTACCTGCAATGTATAAAAGCACTCTGTGTGTGTGCGTGTGTGTTAAAAGTGCTTGCATGCCAGGCTTTCTTGGGTTAAGCAACATACTTTGTTCCCAAATGCAACTTCCTCCTCAGCTGTAGTTGACATGTGCATGTTTAGTTCATCCTGTTTTTACTCTGTAAGGGGACAATGGATGCAAGGGATGCAGGAATGCAAAGGCAGGAAGTACATCCCTCACTGTGCAAAGATGAACAGATTTGAGAGCTTTTATTTATAAAATGAATGTCAGCAAACTTTAGTGGAACTATTTTGATTAATAAACATTAAAGAGGCAGACCAAAGTAGTAGCAATACACAACACGATGATTTATACAATGGATTCCCCTGACTGTTGTTCTGACTTTTGCCATAAACCTGATTTATTAAGCAATATTAATTTAACATTAAAATATATATATATATTGTAGACTGTTGGTTTAAACACCTTAGTGACACTGCTGGTCTTAGTCCACCAAAAAAAAAAAAAACAACCACCAGCTTCCTGTCAGAAAGATAGATTAGAGGATGATTACCAAATTATGCAACAAATGTACTTCTGTCTCTGATTTTATTTTTGCTTTGATTAATGCCTTATGTGGGAACCCTACATTCAATGATTCATTCATTCAATGGGCACACTCACTCACATGGACACACAGACAAACACACTATATAGGGCAATTAAGAGCAGTTAATTTACCACGATTCCATGTTTTTGGACTGTGGGAGGAAACCGGAGAACCTAGAAGAAACCCATGCGAAAAACTAATTTAATTATAAATAGTTATTTGTTATGTATTTGAAGAATTTTTAAAATGTAGTTATTGAGTTGAAAATATGGGAACATTTTTAACTGCATAACTACATTTTTAAGACGCGTAGTAGCTCAGTGGTTAGGGTGCTGTGCTGGGCCATAAATCTAAATGTTGTGGATTCAAATCCCAGCTCCACTGAAGTTACTAATGTGGGTCCTTTAGCAAAACCTTTAATCCTAATTGTTCCAGGGATGTTGAGGCTAACCCTGTGCTTGCTTTGTAAGCATCTGCTAAATAACTAAATTTAATGTAAATGTAATGGATTATTCTAAATAAAGCTAAAAGTTGTGCTCATTGGTGTTTAGACCCCATGCTGTGGACAGTGGATCATGTTCGTCAGTGGCTAGAGTGGGCCATAAGAGAGTATGGGCTGTTGGAGGTTGATGTCGCACTTTTCCACAACATCGATGGAAAAGAGCTGTGCAAGATGGCCAAAGCGGATTTTCAGCGCCTCACTTCCAGCTACAATGTTGACATCTTGCTGTCTCACCTCCACTACCTGCGCGAGAGTGAGTAGCTCACCATGTCACATCTCACCCTCTTTATCTATCTCTAACATCCATACAAACACACATGCATATACATTAACCCACAAAACTATGTAAAGGTTTATTTTTTATATATTTATATTTAACAGTGATAGTAGTATTTTTATTGTTGACTGATAATATTGTAAAATCGATTATAGTTATATAGTATGTCTGGGGTATAAAATGCCATCTTTAACACCATTTTTTTCAGTCCTGTTAAAACATTCTGCTTAATAACAATGCATATAAATGCATTTGTCTATAAGAATACAAAAAGTGGAGAGACAGCTGTTAATGTACTTTTATTCATGTAAACGTTTATTCATATTAATGTTGCTCACGAACAATATGCAAATTCCGTATAGAATAGACCCATGCCATCATTTCAGGAAAGGGAACCAGGGAACCAGTCGTGCTTTTAGATGACAGTGTTATTCACTGAGCCTCTGTTCCACCAGCCGTAAAGGCGGCACAGGGGAGCAGTGGTACATTCTTCGACTACACATTAAGAAGGCCTCGGATTTAATTTCTGGTTGGGATAAACAAAGGACTTTTCCACTATGCATGCCCTTCCTGTGCCTTAGTCCAACTCCAGTTTCCTCCCACAATTTAAAAACATGTTGATTGGTACATTGGAGTTACTAAAACTGCCCCATGCCAGTATCGTTATGGGAAAATTGCCCGGTAGTGTGCTGTCTTAAATGAATCTCATAAACAAACCAAAAACACCAGCCTTAAAGTTCTTTTCATTAATTTTTTTTATTATGTTCTGCTTTATTCTCTATTAATGTAACCGGGGGATCCCTATGCCCATCCAGGGAAAAAGGTTTTAGGTGCTGGGCACATACTCACTCACACAAACACACACTATATGGGGCATTTTAGAGCATTTTTACCTTGAATACATGTTTTTGGATTGTGGGAGGATACCGGAGAACCCGGACAAAACCCATGCAGACATGGGTCAGAACATGGAAACCCACCCAGATTGTAAATGGAACCTGAAACACCAGCGCTGAGAGGCAAACGTGCTAACGACTAAGCCACAGTGCCGTCTCCTTAAAGTTCTTCTGCTTAAAATTTTTTTATTATCACTTGAATGATACCTACTTGTTAATATTTTCTTTAAAGTAAAGAGAATAAAAAACTAACTCAACTCAAAATCAAATTCATTTATTAAAGGACAGCCTTTAAAATAACATCATTTTAAAATCAAAAAAGAGATACACTCACTCTCTTTTTCTCTCTTTTACTCTGTCTATCTGTCAAAAACTTGCAAACAATGCAATGTAAATAAGAGAAAATGTGGCATGCCTTTAATGTTAGAATTTACCTGCTTTATTAGGTAATGGCAGACTTATTCACTGTGATGCACGTGCCATGCTTGGGCTAAAAACTTGTTCTTCTTTTTGTTTTTGCAACTTACTTGGTCTGGGTCCTTCTTCTATACCTGTTTGTTTATCTACCTATCTACCTACCTACCTATCTGTCTGTCTGTTTCTATTCTGTTCTATAGTATTTGATCTCTCCTTTTTTACACTGTCCAATTTTTAGTCCTTCTTTCACCATCAACACACCACAATATTTTAGCTGTTTGTATATATTTCATATTTCTCCACTCCCTTCTTTTAAAAGAATATTTTCTTCCTTAGCTCCACTTCCCCATTTGACTTCAGACGATGTTGACAAAGCCTTGCAAAACTCGCCACGATTAATGCATGCCCGTAACACAGGTAAGGAGGCTCATGCATCTCTGTGCATCTGTATAGATAGATGCTCTGTGCGTCTCTATACGTTTCTTGGCTTTCTAATCTTGATATTTGTCAAAGTAGTTCATATCCACCAGGTGGTGCCAAATATTCAGGCAACATGTTTTTTTTTTACTGCATCAAACAAGATAAATACATTAAATTTGTGATTATGTAAACAGCATTTAAAAATTTCTCTGGTGGCCTTTACTGATTAATTTTAAGAACAAGATGGCATTCTCAATAATTTATTAGACCCTCTAACACTTCTCCTGTTTTTGTGATAGAAAGTAACAACAGTTCATATTATATTAAATAATAGCTTACTATTTGCGACATAACATTTTGAAAATTAAAATACATTTAATCATTTTCCTCGCTATACTTAAACATTATTTTTAACCTAAATTAGTTTTAAACAGTTTTAATGCGCAAAATGTTTAAAATATAATTTAAAAGTTTAAAAAATTTTAAAGTTTAACTTCTTGTCTTGGTAAGTAATCAGTCATAATTACTTTGCTTGGGTGCAATCAAAATATGTCACAATCAATCCCTAGGTAGCAGTTGTGACATAAAAATGCATGTTTGTTTTTATGAACTTCAGCAGTGTATGACAAGGCATTTATATTGCACTAACTCATTACATGATTGTATTGTATAAATGAGTGATCATTTAATTGTCACGTTTTACATATCCTGAATCTGCACATATCTATCATGAACTGAAAAACTATAAAGTCTATTATGTAACATATAGCATGTAAGCTCTTATATATAATGCATTACATATAAAATAACATTAAAACAACATTAAATTATAAAAATTGTAAGTAGATAAATCCCTAAAGTTCTATCCTGACCACAAGTGGGAAACACGAGCCCAAAATATGAACCGAAGGATAAGTGACTGGAAACTAATGAATAAAGAAATTAATGAATAAAATCATAAAATCTTACAGGTGCATGTAAATAAAAAAAGAATAAAAATAATACACAAGTAATATAAACACAGAATAAATAACACCACCAACTAATACAAATAATACAGAATTACAATAAAGTAATACATCCTCAGCCAAACAAGTTTTCACTAGATAGCACAAACTAATTCAGGAAGGCCAAAATTAAACACTGTGTATATATATATATATACAGTCAAGCCCAAAATTATTCATACCCCAAATTATACAATGATGTACAAGAGGCATCATTGTGGTAAAAATATTTCTGAGCCATTTGAACAAAAACTGGCATGTCCAAAATTGTTGATACCCTTCTCAATAATTAATAGAAAAGCCTTTATTGGCAATTACAGTAATCAAACGCTTTCAGTAATTGCTGACCAGCTTCTTGCATGTCTCCACTGGTATTTTCGCCTATTCATGTTTAGCGATAAGCTCCAACTCTTTGAGTTTGGAGGGTCTCCTTGCCATCTGATCTTTAGCTCCCTTCACAGATTCTCAATTGGATACAAGTCAGGACTCTGGCTGGACCACTGCAAAACGTTAATGTTTTTGTCTGCTAACCATTTCTTTACCACTTTTGCTGTGTGTTTTGGGTCGTTGTCGTGCTGAAATGTCCACTGGTTCCAAAGGCGAAATTTCTCTGCAGTTTGACTGATGTTGTTGTTGAGAATCTTGATGTATTGCTCTTTTTTCATGGTGCCATTTACTGCAATGAAGTTTCCTGGTCCATTGGTTGAAAAACTCCCCAAAACATTAGGTTCCCACCACCATGTTTGACAGTGGGGATGGTGTTCTTAGGGTTGAAGGCTTCTCCTTTTTTACGCCAAATGAAGGACACATCATTGTGGCCAAACAATTAAATTTTTGTTTCTTCTGACCATAAAACAGAAGACCAGAAGTCTTCTTCTTTGTCCAGATGAGGATTTGCAAAGGTCAAGCGGGCTTTTGTATGGCTTTTCTGGAGCAGTGGCGTACTCCTTGGTCTGCGTCCGTGGAACCCAGCAGTGTGCAGTGTTCGTTGGACTCTCTGCCTTGAGATGTTGCCACCAGCAGATCCCAGATTCACCAGAATGGCCTTGGTAGTGATCCTCGGATTTTTCTTCACCTCTCTCACCTCCTGGCCAGCACAGGTGTCACTTTTGGCTTCCGACCACATCCTCTGTTTTCCACACTTCTTGTATTTTTTAATATTACTTTGCACTGTAGACCTTTCCTGACTTGTGAGCGGCCACAATGCACAGCCGCAGGTCCTTAGTGAGCTCCTTTGTCTTAGCCATAACTTTCCATAAACCAACTGCAGAGAGCTGCTGTTTTTCACCTGTTGAGTTGATTAAAACAGCTGTTCCCAATGAAACAGGGTAATTAGGATGCTTTAAAACAGCTTGGTCTATTTGGAATGGAATAAAACTTTGGATTTTCCCATAGACTGTGACAGATTGCAAAGAGTATGAATAATTTTGGACATGCCACTTTTGTTCAAATGTGAATAAAAGCTGAGAATTATTTTTTTCCACAATGATGCCTCTTATACATCATCGTATTATCTCCTGGGAGATGCCCGTGTCGTTTCCGGTCAAAAATAAAATAGCTGGTAATAAAAGTAAATTTAAGTCAAAATGTGCCAGGTGTATGAATAATTTCAGGCTTGACTGTATATATATATATATATATATATATATATATATATATATATATATATATATATATATATATATATTAGAAAGATGCTAGAGAGACTTATCAGCACTTAAACTCAACATGCTACATAGTACCATACTGCACACTGAGCATAATCACAATCAACAATGTACAAATCAGATGTAAATTCCATTAAAAATAGATAATTTGCTAAATAATTATTAGTTAGGATAGGTTTAGTGCTTGTTTGGTCTCAGTGCTGCTACTTCTTTCAACAGAAACAGTTTTAACTGTGACTGAAAAAGATCACTGTGGTTTAATATACATTCATTTATTCATTATTATCCTCTTGATCCTCTACTAGGGTTGCAAGGGGTTCCCCATGCCCATCAAGGGAAGAATGTTTCGGGCACTGATACACCTAGATAATTCAATTCAGGATTCTTGAAACTGTTTTGCATCCTACCTTGAAAAATATGTAATAAAAATCAGTGACTTTAACACAAGGATAAAAATCTAATTTTAATATAAGTAGTATAAATTAGTTTCAATACATTAAATTCTGCCCATAATTGGTCATGATAAATATATTAAATATATAAATTCATTCATTCATTATCTCCCGCTTATCCTCTATTAGGGTCGCGGTGGGGTTCCCCATGCCCATCCAGGGGAGAACGTCTCGGGCGCTGGGCAGATAGACCCAGGACAGGGCGCTAATCCATCGCTGGGCACACATGATAATTATAATAAATAAAATATACTATATATAGTAAATATAATATAGGTACCTTTTAGTGATGTTAATGAGAACCTTCTTGTTCAGGAGGTGCAAACTTTATCTTTCCTAATAATTCTGTCTACCAACCGGACACTGGCAGAGTCCCCACTAGACCAGGTCAGTCCTGTCTCTGCTTTGTTGTCTATGCTTCTCCATAACACACAGTTTATTGGACTCAAGGTTATTGGACTCAACTGTAAATCATCCAGTCATATCATGTATGATAAAAAACTAAAACTAAAACTAAAAGCTTTCTTCAACCCCTCAGTTAAAACATTACCATCAAATATCTACTACTACAAAGTCTATACTTTATATGCTAACCTTGCAGTGTGTGAAAGTTCAAAGCTAGATGAATTTTAATAAAGCCATAAGGCATGAGAGGACATGAATAAATCACGGAAAAAAGTTGTTAGTTCACAATAATGCCCAACGTCCAGTGCCTTATTGCTTTATTAAAACACACTATAAAAAAAAAAACAAGGTTTGATTTAGAAATGCATTAATTGAAATCAAAATTGTTAGTAAACTGGTCTTCCGTGATGTAATCTAGTCCATTTTTTAAAGTGAAGACTGTTCGCTGAGTAACAGGTTTCTGCTTTCGCTGAAACTCAAATACGGCAATCTAGTGGCCAAATTATAAAACACAGTTAAAAACATGCATTGATATGAATGTAAAGTGGTCAGAGGCGTGTATTTATTGTCAATAATGTCACGGTTAGACTAAAGGCTCAGCAAATCAGATTTGAGGACCAGAAATACCCATTCAATAAAACTCATTATGCCCAAACATATGCTATATATTGTAAATTAAAAGCTTCAGGAAAATACTTTTTAACTGATGAAGCTTGTTTTGACATTTTCGGTCACGCAGAACATTTCTGCTTCTTGCATTTTCAGTACAGGTTGATTCAGGTTATCCTGCAGCCTTCTGCTCTGCATTTAATCTTTTCATTCTCCTCTATGCAGAGAGCCAAAGTTCCGCCTTAAAAGTCATTAAATCCTGTTAAAGTTTTAATGCTTTCTTCTAGCTTTTTCTTTATTTTTCATTTTCTTTACTTTTTTTGTTGCTGTGACAGAATTGTCTAAGTCAATCTGATTGATTCAGAGATGTTTTAATGAGGATAAGTAATAAAAGCAATAGTTCATATAAGTGTAATTAATTTATTGAACACGAGTGCATTATTAGTTGTATCCTCAGCTGTTTCC
The DNA here is from genome assembly GCA_019802435.1 of Corydoras maculifer. NCBI lineage: Eukaryota > Metazoa > Chordata > Actinopteri > Siluriformes > Callichthyidae > Corydoras > Corydoras maculifer. The sequence goes on from JAFMOD010001175.1 coordinate 263,602, forward strand.
TCAGCTGTATCCTCAGTAAGACAGACCACAAAACATGAAAATGGAAATCTATGCTAAGCTGCTAGTACATTTTACCACACTATTTTTATTTACAAATTGCGTCATTGTAACTTGTGTTTTAAATACCCTGTGGAATATATCTCAAATATATAAACTAACACAAACTTTTACAACTCTAGAATTTAATCAATTCTAAATGCTGCCTTTGTAAATGAATTAAGACCTTTTAACTTGCTCTCCCATTCCCTTTAAAAGTGTTCAACTAAGTTATTGAATGAAACATCTTGCATTTGCCTTCTGTTGACATCAATCATATTTAATTAACGGCAAAATATTCTAAAGTCACTTACATTAATTTTGACAAAATGGGGGTTTTATCTATATTTTGCCAAGGAGATTTAACTGTTTTTGTGAAACATATTACAGTTTCACATCATAGATAATACATAAAATAACTTAGTATGTCTATTTTTTTCTTTTGGTGGGTTGTAGATAAACTTTCAAAATATGAAAACTTATATTACCAAAAAACTAATTGTTTAAGTTCTCTTTAACATTTAAATCTTTAATCTCTATTTTTGTGCCCAAGAGGACTATGTGAGTGAGTTTTCCTGTTTGCAGCTTACTGTTTAGTAACCAGTGATGATCAAATTGTGGTAGAGATCTCAAACATGCAATTTCTTAATTGTTGCAAAGTTTCTGACTAATTATTTATTGTTATGACATTCAAGTTTACAATTTAGGGTTTTTGTGAAATTTGTGGTTAGTTTTTGCTTTGCTTTGCTAATTGTTTATTGGTAAAATAATTTTTGATAACTGGCAAACTACTGTATTACTGTCTGTAGTACATAAAAAAAGATTGGTTTATTTACATAGTTATTTAGTATATTTTTAATGTCCATAAAATTCAGATGAGGAGAATTTTGACATTGAATAGTCAAAATAGATAATGGATGGCTTTATATTACACCTTAAAGATGATGAAAACATGTTAAACACATTAAAGGGAGACCGTACAGACAATTGTCTACTCAGAAATAATATTGGATTATTCAAAATGTCAAGATTTTTCAGTGGTGTATTGAAAAAAGGCTAGTGAATATTTTGGAATAGCAATCATTTTAAATCTGCCTGTTATCCTAAACATAAAAAAGATTCCGCGGCAAAACGTGCAGCTCCTTTGCTAAAAAATGTAGCTACTCTGTAAATCGACTTCTGACATACTCCAGCAAGTTAAGAGTTGGTGTTAAATTAATGGTGGTTTACTTCATTATGATTGTTGCCACACAAGTAATTTTTTTATATAGCGCTTTTTACATTAATACATTGTCACAAAGTTCAAGTTCAAGTAATTTATTTATATAGCACTTTTTACAACAGTGCATTGTCACAAAGCAGCTTAACAGAGTTAAAAGGCCCATAAACCCATAAAGAGCAAGCAGTAGTGACAAGAAAAAACTGTTATGTGGTTATTTTAAGGAAAAAATCCTTAAATCCTGGGGATTCATCCTCCTTGAGTGGCCGGGCAGCATCAACAGTGTAGGACAGCCATGTACAGATGGTATTGAGATCGGGTGACCATATTTAACATTTGGAAAAACGAACAACTGCAAAACTATATGTAAGTCCATTAAGGGGGTCCTGCAGGACCGCCAGTCCAATTAATATCCAGGTTCCATCCAGTAATCGTGGTAGCTGCAGTACTTCAGCAGATCCATGGATGAAGATCTCACTACACCTCCAAGAAACCGGCAACACCTCAAAAGAAAGTAATTTATTGACACAGTGCAGCATGTGACTCCAGCATCACTAACTAGAGCAGCCTAACTAAAAGAGGCAGATACTGCAGAGATACGCTACCTAGCTGAGAGGGCTCCCTGGAACAGCATCATTTCAGCGCCACACCCCCCATCAAAGCAGCTTTACAGTGTTGTAATCCTTGGCACCCCCAAAGAGCAAGCTAAAGCAACAGTGGCAAGAAAAACCTTCCTGTTTTGTTGTTATTTTAAGGAAGAAACCTTAGGAAAACCAAGGCTCAATGGGGACTCATTCTCCTTAAGCAGCCGGGCAGCATTAAGATTGTGTAGTGATCAGGTTTTTTTCAATTGAATAACTACAACAACTATAACATCACAGAAAATTAACCATTTGTCTGACACACACAAGTGCACACAAATATGAATTTACTAATATTCCACAGACAAACCCCCTAGTGGAATTGTTAATTAATTGTTAATTAATTAATTGTTAACAGCTAATTGATAGGTTTTTCTATTCACTTAAAGATTTGACTTACGATGCAGCCAGACGAACTGTGTGGCCTACACAACCACCTTCAGCCAACAAAGGTAATGATCTAAATGAAACGTAATTCAATATATTTCCATGCTTACTAGATTAGCATGTTCTACAGAAAATGCTGTGTGATGTAAAAGTATTAATATCAAACCTCAGTATTATTTTAATTTATTGTTTATTAGTGTCACAGTCTTCAGCTGCAGTTGTTACTAAAACAGAAGAACAGAGACCTCAACTAGGTGAGAACCACAATTCCATAATAAATCAGTAAACAAAGAAATAAATAATTGATAATAAAAATATGATATATGATCTATTGGTATAAAGATAAAATATTTTTTATAAGGGCAGCACAGTGGCTTAGTGGCTTAGCACATTCGCATCTTAGTACTGGGTGGAGTTTTCATGTTCTCCCCATGTCCACGTGGGTTTCTTCCTGATTCTCCGGTTTCGTCCCACAATCCAAAAACATGGATTCAAGGTAATTTGAATGCTTTAAATTGCCCCATATAGTGCTTGTTTGTGTGTGTGGCTGTGTGAGTGAGTGTGTCCAGCGATAGATTGACTCCTTGTCCTGGGTGTACCTTCTCAGCGCCAGAAACATTCTCCCCTGGATGGGGAGATTCCCCGCGATCCAAGTAAAGGATTAAGCAGAAGATAATGAATGAATGCATTGTACAAATATTATGTGACAGACATTGTAAGATGTGTATTCTTTATTTGCCAGACCCATATCAAGTTTTGGGACCCACAAGCAGCAGACTAGCTAACCCAGGTAATGTGTTTTTTTACACTGTTACAAAAATGTATTCTGTCTGGTACATTTCATAAAGAGAATAACAAGTGCTAAAACACTCTTCCCCCAGCTAATGTTTTTTTTTTACATTGTAGGTTTTTTTATTTTTATTATTTAATCTAAAAAAAATAACATTTAACGTAAACTTAAGTTGACACAAAGCCTCTAACTCTGGCAAAGACTGAAATATAGTTTACTGTCTAATTTGCTGTGAAAAAGAAGGGCCTAATACCACCTTTTCTCGTGAATTATTCACAATAATGCATGCCCTCACATTCCTAATTGCTTTATCAAACGCCTGCTATATAATTATTTTATACTTTTATAGTCACATTGACTTTTTATGCTGTGTGTGCTCACTAGGATCGGGCCAGATCCAGCTGTGGCAGTTTCTGCTGGAGCTTCTTTCAGATAGCGCAAACTCAAGCTGTATTACATGGGAGGGCACAAACGGTGAATTTAAAATGACAGACCCTGATGAGGTGGCACGTCGCTGGGGTGAGCGCAAGAGTAAACCCAATATGAACTATGACAAGTTAAGTCGCGCACTGCGTTACTACTATGACAAGAACATTATGACCAAAGTGCATGGCAAACGATATGCTTACAAGTTTGACTTTCACGGCATAGCCCAGGCACTGCAGCCTCATCCGCCTGAACCAGCCATGTACAAATACCCTTCTGATCTGCCCTACATGAGCTCCTACCACCCTCACACACAGAAGATGAACTTTGTCTCTCCCCATCCACCAGCATTGCCAGTTGCATCGTCTGGTTTCTTTGGTGCACCCAATCCTTACTGGAACTCACCTGGAGCAGGCATTTATCCGACCCCGCGCCATCCAGCCACACATATGCCTCCACACCTAGGCACCTATTACTAGGAGTGAACAGGAAAACCATCAACATCTCTTCTTATTTAAACTGGAACAATCTGAGAGCCAGAACCGTCTTCCTGTCAGGAAGTCAGGAAGGTAAATATAATGGTATAGGTCTACCAGCAGGAGATTTAAGCAATAGGAGGTGGCACAATGCAGAAAAAAGTGTTTTATGGTAAAATGTTGTAACTAATAGTGTTCAGACAAGTTAGTCAGGCTTTAGATTGACCAAAGAAGGAAAGAAAAGTGAAAATACTGCACAGTATAAAACATATCACTATCCACAACAATACAATCCTAGTACACATTTTTTTGTGGGATAAATGGTTAATAGAATTTTTTAACATTGTACAGTTCTTAAAATTGATTTAGGGACTGCAAACATAGCTGCATAGCTCCAGGCTGTAGTACAGAATAAAGTCAGCACAAGATTGTATTAAAAATGAACAGAGTTTTATTTAACTAAAAGGGCTTTTAATTTACAAAAGGACAAATACAGGTGTATGGACAGTTATGCTATGATATATATAATATATCATTATATATGTTTTACATATTAAACTACCTTTTTTGAAACAGGCATATCATAATGAGAAAACATTAGTGGGTTGTTGATAAAAGAAAGTTTGCAGGGTGTGCAAGACAAAAATTAAATTCATGAAGCAGGTGAGTGAGAGAGTCATGGAAAAGTGCCGAGAGAAAGTAAAGAAAAATATTTAGTATTACTGCTTTTGCTATAAACTGCCATATTTATCAGTATTATATTAGTAGACTTTATGGCATTGTAGAAGGTAAAACAGAGCCATTTACTTACTCTGAAAGGAAAAGAGAACCTTTGTAGAAAACTGGAAATAGAAAAAATATTTAAAGCTGTTTAAAATGACCTTAAAGCAGTTTAGACAGGAGAATTTTGTTTGATTGTTTTTTTTTTAATCAGACAAGGTATTCCTCATACAAGGGTGAAGGTTTTAACAAAGTAACAGTTTTTGTATTGTTATTGTTATTTTTCTGAGTCGCGAACGCTGTGCGTTTGTCAGATCGAAATATAAAATTCAGTGTTATGTTCATTTTATATGATAGATATAACTTATGCATTTAAACACTACGAGTTGATCTCAGATGGCCAAAGACAGACATTTATATCATAGATTTAAATAAAAAAAACATACACATGGACCAAAGTTATGTAACAGTGAACAGCTGTGGCCTTTAAACTTAATGCTTTATATCAGATTGTTTACAAATGTAAGCCATATGTGCTGAAATAAGATTAATCATTTGTGAAAGCTGATCTGGATTGGCATTCAGACTGATCTTAGTGTTAGCAGGAGTTACAGATTTAGATATACAGATTATAGTAATGATCTGTTGAGCTCTTACAGCTGAGTGACAGGAAGGTAGCTTTGAGTTTGCTGACAAAATGAAGAAACATACTTTTATAAATTATATTATTTTCTACTGAGTCAATTTAATAAACTATTTTGAAGCCAATCTCTGTTTCACTGTATTAAAATATTGTTGTGGTGTTAGGATTATTTTAACACAACTACACTCACAAATACCTTTTCAGCAACACTATACAAAACATCAATGGGGTCGTGCCATTCTAAATAATTTGTAGAGAAAATAGAAAATAAATTTTTATTAAAATAAGCCAGCAAGATTTTTCTTTACAATGCCACATGACTGGCTAATTAAATAAATGCATGAATAAGTTGGTAAACTATACTCTTACTAATTATACATTAAAAACTGAAGCTAACAACAATGACAAAGACTAATGGTAAAAGAATTATACAAATATATTATTGATCTACAAAGCTTTGGGTTTCATATGGGTTCTCCGGTTTCCTTCCACGGTTTGAATGGATTCAAAGTAAATTGAATGCTCTAAATTGTCCTATGGCATGGGGAACTTAGAGAATCTAGTAGAGGATTATGTGGAAGACAATAAATTAATGAACTTTATCTAACTATCTGCACAGTCAAAATACTAGTGTGTTAAATTTAGGCCACTCACCAAAAATTGCTAAAACGAAGCCCCCATGGGCCGCTTTTTGGGTGGTTTTAAAGTAAACCCGAACAGTAAGTATGTCAAATTTTGTGGTAAACGAAGCAACGTGTGGATGTGTATACAGCAGTGTACTCGCCCTGCCGCTTTAAGAAAATTAAAAAATGAATTCAGAAAAACATTATGCCTAACTAAACATTTAGTTTTCCAAGCATCTACCTTTTGAACAAATGTATTTGTAGTTTTTTCAGTGTAGCAGGTGGGCGCTGCCTCAACAACATTTAGTAACAGTTATTGGCATTGTTTATAGTTAGCGAGCATTGCGGAGGAGTATTAAGAGAAGTAAGTGAAATCTGAAAGTGAAATCTCTTTGTAGATAGGGATTAAAATCCTTTAGCAATGGATGTCACCTTACAATACATATGGTGTGTATGGATGTGCAGCACTGTAACGTACTTCCAACTGGCAACATAGGGACCGTTTATTACTTTCTGATTTCTTATTCTTTTTTTTTTTGGCTTGTTTATTACAGTGCCTCCCACCCTCCTCTCCTCAAATATTTAGGAGAGACCTTTAGAAATTTAGGATTTGTTCTTAGAGGAGAACATACTGTACCATAACATAAGTGGCTTGAGTTTTTGATATAGCCATGAAAATAGAGGTAGCATTTTAGGTGCATCTGTCATTTGATCCAGCTTTATGGTTTATGTAATGACACTGTTCCAGTTTGCCCTTAGTGTTTAATGGCCACAATTCCTATGTGTGATGAAGCATGCATTAATATTAGGGTTTCTTTTCAGCAACCAAATAACCCAGGGTTGCAAAACACACTGAGGTCAATCCCAGCCACTGTGCATTTGAGCAAGTAGTCTTTTAATATTCACAAAATAAGTATTCAGGAGATACTAAGAATTATAAGAAGCATAAACCAGAAATGAATGTAAAAGTGGATTAGCCTATAAAACTGCAATTCCAAGAAACCAAATTCTTTAGTGTGAACAAGTAAATGCACCAAATAAAATATTAATTACTTCCATCATGTGATGTATTTTAAATAAAATAAATAACATAAATTATATCAAAATACTATAAACATTTGCAGTGTAATAAATTATAGCTGTTAATTATTAGAAATTAGAATAACAGTGTCCATGTTGCTACAAGAAAATGTGTGTGTGTGTGTGTGTGTGTGTGTGTGTGTGTGTGTGTGTGTGTGTGTGTGTGTTTGTGTATGTACTGAACAAACTGTACAGGTCCATATGTTGCCATAACAGAGCCAGAAGCATAACACAGAAACAATCCAAACCAGGTCACAGGAATATACAGTGTTCTAAATAAACTCAATACAATTTTTCCAGTATTTAATATTTTTTATTTAAAAAAAGTTTAAGTAAGTAGTAACAAAACTCAATCTTAATTATTAGTAAACTATTAATAATATATGTTCATATTTATTTGTGAGTAAATCTTAATCCCATCTAAATGTCTTACTAAATAATTCAGGTTTAAATTAATAACAGTAAAGGGAAAAATGCATAACTCTCTTTGACAATCAACATTTTAGGTTTTTAGCAACACAGCTGACTAAAAATAATGTCTCATAAATGCTATTTTTGTCCAGTACTTGGCCAATTCAGTTGCAAAACAGGCAAAAACCACTTCCTTGAAAGCGGCTAAACATTAAGCCTTTGTACAATGTTTTTTTTTTTCTTATCTTGCCCACTTGTTTTATTGTAAGTGAATAGAAACAAAATATTATGAAAGTGTTATTATAGCTTACAAATGTACCCAATCTGTTGCCTGCTGGCACAAGAAACTTCATGTGTAGGTACATTTTTTCTATCTGCTTACATTTTACTATACTCATCCTCTAGCTGGAGCTTCTCATTAACTGGATTCTGAAGTAACAAAGGGTCGTTGCTAGTTTGTACTTCATCAAAGTACTCAAAGTTTGTGACATATCTGCCCCCAGGTGTGCTGAAGAGCACAGGTTTAAACTCACAGCCCCAGAGAAATTCCTCTGGAATATACGAGGTGCGACTCTGGCAGGTGGAGGCCGTCGACTCCATGGTGGCGTTGAGGGTGAGGACGAGCTCAAAGTCTTTTAGTTTACAATTTTCTGCAGTTAGACCTGACAGAGGGCTGCTCCCATCCAAAACATGATAGAAGGTAAGAGGCAACACAAGGAATGGGCACTGGTCACTGGAGTCAAACTGGAAGACCACCGAGTCTTGATGGAGCTGGATTTTTTCTCCTTCTTCGGTGACATAAGGGAAAAACAATTTTCCTGAGAGCTGACATTGGATAAGAGGGCTTTTTCTCATATTAGCTACTCGGACCATCACACAGAGTTTTCCTTGGTGTCTGCAGACTAAAGCTAACTGGCTAAATTTAACAGTTTCAGCCCTCTTTTTGGGGCGTGCTAACTTGGCCAAGAAGGCACCAGTGACAAAGATCTCAGCTAGGCCAGTGAACACCAGTTGGGCCACTAAAGTAAATATGGCCAACGGGCACTCTTCAGAGATGTGACGAAAGCCATACCCAATTGTGGTCTGTGATTCCAGCGAAAATAGGTATGCACCAGTCAAAGTGCCAACATTTATGACACAAGGCGTGTGGTTGGACACATGATCTGCAACGAGGTCGCCATTGCCCAATGCAATGAGATAGAATAGGATTCCAAAAAAACTCCATGTAGTGAGAAAGGTGGAGACAAAAAGAGTGAGCTTGTAGCGCCACTTCATATCCACTACTGTGGTCCAGATGTCATGAAGATAGAGCTTTACCATTCCCTCAACATTGTCAATACGAACATTGTTGTGTCCACGTTTAGACACAACACGTCGTTGGGAACTGGTGCTCATAGCTTACAGCTAAAATAAAAGTAAAATTGCAGAATACGTAATCAGATATTTTTCAACTTAATATTCATATTTGTATTAGTCCACATAGTAATTGGGTGACTTAGGCAAGGTTAATAACAAGTTACCTTCTCTACATTACAATAGGTTCTCACAACACAGATTGAACAATGTAAACAGTAAATTAAAGTAGTATTTTTTTGTAGATTCTTCAAAATCTCATGGTAAATTAAAACACTAATTTCTGTGCTTGTGTTGTAAATCAATTAACTGGTTCACTACGCAAGAACAAATTTCTGATCTGAATTGTAACAAATATGTTAATTTCATTGTTCTATTAAAAAAATTAAGTATAAGGAGAGTATGCACTCACACTGTTAGTTCCTGTTGCAGGTCTGAAGGGCAGGTTTGAGTGAAGCTGCATTGCTGGTAACTTGTAATGTAAAACCAGAAGGCTTTTTCACCTCCCTAAATGAATTTCGCAATGTCCTAGTTTGTCCTATTGTCCTTGCTTACAGCAATAATGGAAAGCAGCCACTCCTTTCTCAACTTTCCTCTTTGAGTTTCATTAAAAGTAGATTTAGGATTACAAATGCAATGGTGCAAATTCCAGTTATTTTCAGTTTTGAATACAGTAAAACAGTGGCATTCTTATTAAAAAGTTAAAGACCAAACCTGTTTGAACTTTGCATCTTGGATCTTAGTGCCAGTTTATTTGCAAATGTTTTGTCATTTAAAATGCATTACACCTATGTGAACTCCGCAGCAAAAACTATTGGAACTGGACGTGTCACTATGGATATCTGTTTCAAATATTTGCCATTTATTTTCCATAAATAAATCATTAAAATATATATTACATTGCATTTGCTAGACACTTTTATCCAAAGCAACTTACCAAGTGACCGCTCCCTGGAACAATGTTAAGAAGCTTGCACAAGGAGCCACATTGGTAACTTTAGTAGACATGGGAATTGAACCAACAACCTTCAAATTGACAGCCCAATACCCTAACCACTGAGCTACCACACCCCAACCACATATATTAAATCTAATATATTCTAATATAACTACTATAATTATATAACAATTTGCTTTATGACAGAGTAAGATCTGAACATGCTGTGGTCTTAATAAGAATAAAAAGTAATGTGATGATTAAAAAACAGTTATTAATATGGCATAGTTTGAATAAAATAACCACTGTGCTATGGCTAATGTTTAATGTTTGGCTAAAGCAATATATACGTATCTTAGAAATTGCTCATTGTTGCACAGGGCAGGGGCAGAATTCAGTGACCTTGCTTTGGCTACTGAAGTTCAATGTGTGTTTGTCTTTGTAATGGTACCTTAATCTTATGCTTCATTAACCCTGTACATGTGCTCAGGCTAATTTGTTTTTTAAAGACCTGTGTCTAACATATAGTAATGTGGAACAGTGCTCCTAACTTTATTTATTTTATTTTTTTTAATTGTGCACAAAGCAATTGTGGTAAAACATGTTTTTTTTTCCCCTTAAAGTTAATGCATACATTTTAATAAGTTGGATTGACAGGCCACGCTTGGTTAGCAAAAAAGTTAAAGATTTGCAACAGAAGTTAAAGAATAATAAATACAAATACACACAAATGAAACTCAAAGAAAACTATGTTCATTATCAATTACATATATCACATATGTAAAATGATATTGATGGGAGGGTGGCACGGTGGCTTAGTGGTTAGCACGTTCGCCTCTCAGTGCTAGGGATTTCCTGGTTCGAATCTCAGGAATGGAGTTTCAATGTTGATTCCGTGTCTGCATGGGTTTCCTCCGGATTCCTCCCACAGTCCAAAAACATGAATCAAGTCATTGAGTTCTCCAAATTGCCCCATATAGAGTGCGGATGTGTGCGTGTCTGTGTGAGTGAGTGTGTGCCCAGCGATAGATTGGCGCCCTGTCCTGTGTGTATCTGCCCAGCGCCCCCCTGGATGGGCATGGGGAACCCCCATGCGACCCATAGTATAGGATAAAGCGGAAGATAATCGATGGATTGATGGATATTAATGGGTTTAATTAGAGACCATTGTGAAATCATGCTGTAACAACATGGATTACAAATTTGTAAACTTTGTACAATGTGAACTGTATTTAAAAAAACATACTGTAAATATGGTGGGAAAGGTGGAGACAAAAAAGTAAGCTTGTAGCGCCACTTCATATCCACTACTGTGGTCCAGATGTCATGAAGATAGAGCTTCACAATTCCCTCAACATTGTCAATATGCACATTGTTGTGTCCACGTTTAGACACAACACTTTGCTGGGCACTGGTGCTCATAGCTTACAGCTAAAATAAAAATTAAATTGCAGAATACTTAATCAGATGTTTTTTGACTTGATATCCATATTTGTATTAGTCCACATAAGAAATGGGTGATTTAAACAAGGTTATTACTAAGTTACTTTTTCTACCTTAAAATAGGTTTTCGCAACACTAACTTCAATTGTGCTTGTATTGTGAATCAATTAACTAATAAAAAAACATCAATAAATTGGTTCTCTGCAACATAATCTAGTCCGTGAACACTGATCAATGAGAAACAGCAGATTCCGGGTTTACTAACCATTTAGTGAAAAAAAAACATTGAAAAAACATCTAGTGGCTAAATTACAGAGCAATTACAGTTTAGATTTAGTGCTCATCAGCTTTCTGTTTACAGTAATCTGTACTTTATGATTTTAATTAATGTATTGTATATCACGCATTGATACTAATGTGAGGTGGTCAGAGTTGTGCATTATTGTTAATAATATCATGGTTGGAAAAAGCTTAGCCAATCAGACTTAGGGACCTGAACTACCTAATAATATCTAAACTACACATGTTGACTGATGTTTCTCTCCAAAAGTCCCGCTGCTGTTAGTCCATGGAATATCTCTCTCTGCCTCTGATTTTACAGCTTATAAAGTCTGCCCACTAGCAAAAGGCAAAAGTGCGTTGATAACTTTTAATGAACAATGCCGTCGAATATGCTTTTCATCCCACAGTGCCACTGCATTACCGTCACAGGCTCTTAATAACTACATAACTTTAGCAGTTTACATTTTTAAAGGTAAACCTGACTACGTTTCCTGTAATAAAATCAATTTTTGTCAAATAAGATTTCTTGAAATGTATTCAATTATAAGTAAGTAAAAGTTATTAATATAGATATTCTTATATCAATTAAATAAAATAAAATTAAACTATTTATGCAGTGGGCGGCACGGTGGCTTAGTGGTTAGCACGTTCGCCTCTCAGCACTAGGGGTTCCCGGTTCGAATCCCCATCTGGGTGGAGTTTCCATGTTCTCCCTGTGTCCGCGTGGGTTTCCTCCGGGTTCTCCGGTTTCCTCCCACAGTCCAAAAACATGGATCAAGTCAATTGAATTCTACAAAATTGTAGAAAAAGTGTTACCAGTGTAACATGTTTTACTCTGTATTGTACTTCTTCCTCATGTCTGGTACTTTTCCCGATTTTTTGAAACAGGTCATAGTCAAACCTCGGCTCAAAAAAGCCAACACTCTACCCGGAGTTGGTCGAGAGCTACAGACCTGTATTATTTTTTACCCTTCCTGTCTAAAACACTTAAACGGGTGGTATCTACACAGGTCTCCAGGTTTCTTAATAAGAACAAACTTCTTGATCCCAATCAGTCTGGTTTTAGGTGTGGTCACTCCATTGAGACAGCATTGTTTTCTGTGATTGACTCACTTAAATCTGTCAACGCTAACTCTCAATCCTCTGTCCTCATTCTGCTATACCTTTCTGTAGCTTTTGATACAGTAAAATCATCAGATTCTACTGTCCACTCTATTTGAATTAGGCTTTTCTGATACGACACTTAAATGGTTTCAGTCCTATCTAACAGGAAGGACCTTCAAAGTATCATGGAATGGGAAAATCTCTAATTGTCACCAAGCACCAACTGGTGTTCCTTAGGGCTCTGTACTTGGTCCTCTCCCCTTTTTACTATACTATACATGACATCACTGAGCACAGTCATTCTTCGGGCTTTCAGGTTTCTCTTACCACTGCTACAGGACCACTGGCCTACAGGACCATTTCTAGATCTTCCCCCTCTTACCTTAACTCTATCTTTTTAAAGTACACTCCGACTCGTTCACTCCTATGATGATTGTCGCCTGGTAATTCTACCTTACCAAGGTTCCAATTCTCACATAAATAAATGTTATAAATGTTCTTATATAGGGTGGCACAGTGGCTTAGGTCCTAAGTCTATCTTCCCAGTGGCAGAAACCGTCTCGCTTGGATGGGCATGAGGAACCATAATAAAGGATGATGCGGAAGATTATGATTGAATGAATGTTATTATCAAGTGAGAAGTCTTAAATGGACAATTGTGAGATAATAATGGTTTATTACTCTGTTCCCTCCCATTACTTGAATGTTCATTGTACTATACATTTTCTTGTATTTATTGTAATTCTTATTTTGTGCAAGCTATTTGCACACATGCACTTTATGTTAGGTTGTATAGTTGTTGTTTTGTTACCTTGTTCCTGGAGAACATTTTTTTCCTTGTACTGTATTCTGTACACCACTTTATATTGTTGGAATGACAAATAAAAATACTTGAATACTTGTCACAAAAATTAATGGTAGAATATTTCTGGGCAGTTTTATCAGGTGTAATTCAGGTATAAATCAATATTAACATATGAATATATTCAAGTGTTAAACAGTAACAGACCAATCAGTCCAATGAAAATTAGAGGTTCTGGACATCGGAACCTGGTGAGCAGGATTAACTAATGTTAATTTGAATGATTTTGATGAAACCAATTTTAAAAACCAATCATGAATTGACATGACTATTCTCCTATTAGACGACAGAATCAGATAAACAAATGTCTGTTGTGCAGTCTGTCTATTACAAGTGCATAGGGCACCTGTCCCTCATTAGTGTAGTTATTTACTCCGTTCGGTGATTGGTTTGTTTCGGTTCACGTGATCGGGGGTTTCTGTATTTAGGTTCCGTGTTCCCCTTTCTCCGTGCACGACGTTGTTTTCATGTCGTCTTGTTTGTGTGTCACCTTTCGTGTTTGGTCCCTACACCTTAATAATATACCCTTAATTAATTCCCCTTTTATGCTAGCTGGTGTGTCTGAACTCCCTTCAGCACGTTCAGGCGCTTCGGCTTTGGGCATTACGCTGCGCAGCCGTTCCGTGTTAGGCGAGCGAGGTGACAGAACGACATGCCAATAAATTTGGGGAGTTCAGAGCCAAGGTAAGCTCTCTTTTGTTTTGTTTTTGTATGGGCATATTCTGCTTATACGCACTCTTGTAAATTCTGAGGAGCTCTGGACTGACGGTCCGGTCCAGTTCGTGAAACCACCCCCCGTTGAGAGTCGCAGACGTGGAGCGCGCCACCAGCACCAGCCACGGAGCCCGTTACGCGTGCTGCATGTGGGATACGTGCGGCGTCCGCGATTAAACCGCAGCGTGCCACGCCTGAGTCTTGCTACGAGCTCCAGCCAGCGCGCACACCCGCCGAGGTCCAGCCAACGTGCGAACCGGAGCACCAGGGGCCGCTCGCTGCCGAGCCTGAGCACCAGGGGCCACCCGCCCCCGAGCACCATGGGCCGCCCGCTGCCTAGCCCGAGCACCAGGGGCCGCCCTCCGCTGAGCCCGAGCACCAGGGGACTCCCGCCGCTGAGCCCGAGCACCCTTGCCCATCCAGGGGAGAACGTTTCGGGTGCTGGGCAGATACACCCAGGACATCTATCGGTGGGCACACACTCACACAGACACGCACACATACACAAACTATATGGGGCAATTTGGAGAACTCAATTGACTTGAACCATGTTTTTGGACTGTGGGAGGAAACCAGAGAACCCAGAGGAAACCCACGCAGACACAGGGAGAACATGGAAACTTCACCCAGATGGGGATTCGAACCGGGAATCCATAGTGCTGAGAGGCGGACGTGCTAACCACTAAGCCACCATGCCGCTTGTGTCCCTACACCTTGAATTAATAAATTTCCCTTTTACGTTACCTGGTGTGTCTGAACTCCCTTCAGCGCGTTCAGGCGCTTCGGCTCTGCGCATTACGCTGCGCAGCCGTTCCGTGTTAGGTGAGTGAGGTGACAGAGTCATCATCCTGCTTGGACATAATTTATTACTTTAAGGTGAGGTAACACTGGCAAAGCGTCAAACGTCTGAAGGTTATTTGATAATTTGATATAGAGAACTACTGTACTGCTGCAGGGCCTTTGAATTTGCCCTTAATGCACCTTCTGAGCTCCAGCTAATTTTCTACACTGCAGGGAACAGGAATTTAATTCAAGAAAACTTAGCTTGACATAAATTTATATTATACAAGCATTTAAACTATTCAAAATAAAAAGCTGCCAAGCCAGTATCGTATGCGTAACATAAATCATAACATATATGCGGGATAAGAGCAGTTAAATGCAGAAGCATTCCTTCAAACTATCCATCCATCCATCCATTATCTTCCGCTTGTCCGGGGTTCGGGTCGTGGGGGCAGCAACCGAAGTAGGGAGACACAGACCTCCCTCATCCCAGCCACCTCCACCAGCTCGACTGGAGGAACCCTGAAGCATTCCCAGACCAGCTGAGAGATATAATCCCTCCAGCGTGTCCTGGGTCTTCCCCGGGGTCTCCATTCAGCTGGACTTGCCTGGAACACCTCCCTAGGAAGGCGCCCAGGAGGCATCCTTACAAGATGCCCGAACCACCTCAACTGGCCCAGCCACCCTGCAGAGAAAACCCATGTTGGCCGCTTGTATTCGCGATCTTGCTCTTTTGGTCATTACCCAAAGCTCATGAACATAGGTGAGGGTCGGAACGTAGATTGACTGGTAAATCAAGAGCCTTGCCTTGTGGCTCAGCTCCTTTTTCACCACAACAGACCAGTATAGGGTCTGCATCACTGCTGAACCCGCGCTGATCCGTCTGTCAATCTCACGCTCCATCTTACCATCACTCATGAACAAAACCCCAAGATACTTAAACTCCTCCACTTGAGGCAAGATCTGATCCCTGACCCAGATAGCATCCCGGCTGCTTCACACTCAGCTGCAAACCGATCCAGTAAGTGCTGAAGTTCGCAGCCTGATGATGCTAACAGGACTACAATATAAATTATGAACAGAACCGGTGACAAAGGACAGCCCTGACAGAGTCCAACCCTGGAAACAGGTCCGACTTACTGCCAGCCATGCGAACCAAGCTCCTGCTTCGCAAATACAGGGACTGAATGGCTCATAGTAAGGAGCCATGTACCTCATTCTCACCAAGCACCTCCCACAAAATACCCCGAGGGACACAGTCGAAAGCCTTCTCCAGATCTACAAAGCACATATAGACTGGTTGGGCAAACTCCCATTAACCCTCGAGGATCCTGGAGAGAGTGAAGAGCTGGTCCAGTGTTCCACGACCAGGACGAAAACCACACTGCTCCTCCTAAATCCGAGGGTCGACTATCAGTTGGACTCTCTTCTCCAGTACCCCTGCATAGACTTTGCCAAGGAGGCTGAGGAGTGTAATTCCCCTGTAATTGGATCACACCCTCCGGTCCACCTTTTTAAAAAGAGGCACCACCACCCCCGTCTGCCAGTCCAGAGGCACTGCCCCCGATGACCATGCAATGTTAAAAAGGTGCGTCAGCCAAGACTGCCCCACAACATTTAGAGCTTTGAGGAACTCTGGGTGGATCTCATCCACCCCAGAAGCTCTGCCACCAAGAAGCCCTCTGACTACCTTAGCGACTTCAGCCACAGTGATGGACAAGCCTCCTCCCGGGTCCTCTGACTCTGCCTCCTCTCCGGAGGGCATATTGGTGGGATTGAGAAGGTCCTTAAAGTATTCCTTCCACCGCCTAATGTTGTCCCTAAGTCGAAGTCAACAGTGCACCCCCTCCACTATATACTGTGTTGGTGGCACACTGCTTTTCCCTCCTGAGTCGCCTGACAGTTTGCCAGAATCTTCTAGGAGCCGACCGAAAGTCACTTTCCAAAGTCTCACCGAACTCCTTCCACACCCGGGTTTTTGCCTCCACCACGCACGAAGCCGCAAATCGCTTGGCCTGTCGGTACCGGTCAGCTGCTTCTGGAGTTCCACAAGCCAACCATGCCTGATAGGACTCCTTCTTCAGCTTGACGGCATCCCTTACACGGATGCCGTCCACCGTGTTCGAGGGTTACTGCCACGACAGGCACCGACTACCTTTCAACCACAGCTCCTGTCCGCCGCCTCAACAACGGAGGAACGGAACATGGCCCATTCAGGCTCAATGTCCCCCACCTCCCCCGGAATCCACACTGCACCGAACCCCTATTACTACCCCCCCCCCCACAGGTGGTGAGACCATTTGAGGGGGAACCCATGTAACTTCTTCGGGCTGGGCCCGGCCGGGCACCATGGGAATGTGCCCGACCACCAGACGTTTGCTGACGAACCCCATTCCCGGGACTGGCTCCAGGGTGGGGCCCCAATAACCCTATATCGGGCAGGGTACACGTGTTCTTGATATTTTTCTTCATAGGGGTTTTTGTTGGACCACTCTTTGTCTGGCCTGTCACCTAGGACCAATTTGCCTTGGGAGACCCTGCCAGAGGCTTTTTGCTCCAGACAACATAGCTCCTAGGATCATTCAAGCACGCAAACTTCTCCACCATGGTAAGGTAGTGATCCAAGGAGGAGTCCTTCAAACTAATGCAGCTTATAAATAAGTATAAGCTATATGGGTAGAGGACGGCAAGGTGGTTTGGTGGTTAGCATGTTCGCCTCTCAGCGCTGGGCATTCCAGGTTCGAATCCTAATCTGGGCTGAGTTTCCATGTTTCCTCCAAGTTTTCATGGATTTAAGGTTAATTGAATTTGCCCCATATGGAATGTGTCTGTGTGAGTAAGTGTGTGCCCAGCGATGGATTGGTGTCCTGTTTTGGGTGTATCTGCCCAATGCCTGAGGCGTTCTCCTCTAGATAGACATGGAGACCCCCACCCCCCACCCCCCCAGCCCCCCTGAGCCCTAGTACAGGATTAAGAGGAAGATAATGGATGGATGGATGGATGAATGCTCTAAATTGCCCACACGCTAAACATAAGAAGTGATTTATTCACTTATTAACAAGACCCTGACATACTTAAACTCCTTCACTTGAGACAAGTTCTCATAACTGACCCAGAGAACCAACTGAGAACCATAGCCTTAGGTTTGGCGGTGCTGATTTTCATCCTGGCCACTTTACACTCAGCTGCAAACCGATCCAGTTCGCAGCTTGATGACATCAACAGGACCACTTCATCTGCAAACAGTAGTGATGTGATCCTCAAATCACCAAACTGGACACCCTCCATCCCCTGCCTGCACCTAGAAATCCTGTTACAAAGGACAGCCCTGAAAGAGTCCAATCCTCACTGGAAACAAGTCAAATTTGTGCCAAGTCCGCACGTACAGGGACTGAATGGCCCATAGTAGGGTGTCATGTACCCCATACTTGCGAAGCACCTCCCACAAAACACCCCGAGGAACACAGTTGAAAGCCTTCTCCAGATCCAAAAAGCACATGTAGACTGATTCGTCAAACTCCGAATCCTGGAGAGAGTAAAGAGTTGATTCAGTGTTCCACGACCATGCCGAAACCCGCTCAAATTTTACAAATTCTATCAGATAAGGTTTTTACAATAGGATTTTTTCATTTATGTATTAATGTCTTTTTCTTCTTTCTTTACATTTTAACCCTTTATTATTTAGGGGTTGCCACAGCAATGACCTCACATTTTAAACTTTGGCCCAGTGTTTTACGCTGGATGCCCTTCCTAACACAACCTCACACTCTACCAGGCCTGGGGACACACAGACAATAGGGACAATGTAGAGTATTCAAGTTACCATGTTTTTGGACTGTGAGAGGAAACGGGAGAACCTGGAAAAAACCCATGTAGACACAGAGAGAACATGGAAAGTCCACCAAGATGGACATAGTGTGAGCATGTGTTCTCACACTATGTTAAACCTTGATAACTAAAATTAGACCCAGTTCGTCTGTAAATAATCTCAGTGTTATTATTGATTCAGATCTCTCCTTTATGAAGCACATTAGCAATATTACTAGAATTGTTTTTTTTTATCTTCATAACATTTCAAAGCTAAGAAATATCCTTTCCTTCCAAGATGCAGAGAAACTAATTCATGCTTTTATTACCTCAAGGTTAGATTATTGTAAATGCTGCATCTAGGGTTTTAACTAGAATCAGAAAGTTTGATCATATTAGTCCTGTGTTATCAAACTCAAACTGACTACCAGTTTAGTTTTGTATTGAGTACAACTGCTGGTGGAAGAGCGTTCTCCCACAAAGCTCCTAAACTTTGGAATAGCCTTTCAGTTACTGTTCACAACTCAGAATTACTATTAATATTTAAAAGGACATTAAAAACAAATTTGATTAATTCCCTGTAGATAAAGGTGTAGATCCGAGGCTTGGTGGTGTTGGGTTGGGTTGATCTGGGATCAGTCAGTACTGGCATTTCACCTCTTCACCCAGCTCACCATTAGTAGTGGGTGTGGCACTAAAATGATGCTGTTCCAGGGAGCCCTTGCAAATAAGTACCCTGAAGTATCTGCCCCTTTTAGTAATGCTGCTCTAGTCAGTTATGCCGGAGTCAGGTGCTGCACTGTGTCAATCAAACATTTGTTATTACTTAAATGCTTTGT
Source organism: Corydoras maculifer (assembly GCA_019802435.1). Classification (NCBI taxonomy): domain Eukaryota; kingdom Metazoa; phylum Chordata; class Actinopteri; order Siluriformes; family Callichthyidae; genus Corydoras; species Corydoras maculifer. Next base: position 283,178 of record JAFMOD010001175.1, read on the forward strand.
TATTAGCCCTAACTTCTTCTGTTCTTTGGTACTTTCAATTGCTAATTGCTAATAGGCAATAATTGCTAATTTCAAATGACAATTACTGGATGGAACTTGGATTTTTTTTGGACTGGAAGTCCTGCAGGACTTATATATAAGCCCTCAATGGACTTATATAGTTAAATTTTTAAATACGGGTCACCTGATCACCACACAATCTGTACACTGTTAATGCTGCCCGGCCACTCAAGGAGGATGAGTCCCCCACTGAGTCTTGGTCCTCCCAAGGTTTCTTCCTTAAGATAACAACATAACAGGGAGTTTTTACCTGCCACTGTCGTTTCGGCTTGCTCTTTTGGGGTTCAAAGGCTTATAAAACTGTAAAGCTGTTTGGGGCAAGGCGCTATTGTAAAAAGCGCTATATAAATAAATATTAGATCAGTTTGGATTGGAAGGCTGGTAAGCCTTTTAAAACCTAAGATTTAAAAAACATTTAAACTACTTAAAATAAAATTATTCATTCATTCATTCATTCATTATCTTTTGCTTTATCCTATATTAGGATCGCGGGGGGGTTCTCCATGCCCATCCAGGGGAGAACATTTCGGGCGCTGGGCAGATACACCCAGGACAGGGTGCCAATCTATCGCTGGGAACACACTCACACACACAGACACACACACAAACACACTCTACATGGGGCAATTTGGAGAACTCAATTGACTTGATCCATGTTTTTGGACTGTGGGAGGAAACTGGAGAACCCAGAGGAAATTTAAATCAACTTTAATTCATTTTAATTTGGGCAGCACGGTGTCTTAGTGGTTAGCACGTTCGCCTCTCAGCGCTAGGGATTCCCGGGCGAATCCCCATCTGGGTGGAGTTTCCAAGTTCTCCCCATTAGATCAATCAGAAAATTTAGATTAGTTTCACATAGATCAAAAGGCTTAAACTACAACCAACATGCATACCAACAGAAAAGTATTACGATTACCTCAAAGGAAAATGAGCATTGTTCAAATTTTGCTTTTTAAAATTCATTCATTCATTCATTCATTATCTCCCGCTTATCCTCTATTAGGGTCGCGGTGGGGTTCCCCATGCCCATCCAGGGGAGAACATCTCAGGCGCTGGGCAGATAGACCCAGGACAGGGCGCCAATCCATCGCTGGGCAGCTTTTTAAAATGTGGTTACTTATAACATGAACATTACATCTTTATGGCACAATCTGATTTCGAATAACATCACCCACTCTGCTATAGACTTTGTACAGTGTAACGCAAACAATTTCATACGATGAGTGAAATCAATATAAAGAAGTGTCTTTATATGTTATTTATTTAAGCTTCCACTAGAGGGAACCAAAACAAGTTTATTATCAATATCAAAGGCAGTTTTTAAATAATAATGAAATTTGTGTTTGTTAGAACCATGTGTTGAGTGTATGCCTGCATATATTGAATGAAGTGTCTGTGATTGTCAGATGGTTCTTGGTGGGGATCAGATTTATCTGGTTTTTATACAACATCTCTCCAGCATGCCTCTCCTCAGTAACATTTTTCCTTTACACTCAAAACGCTCTCCTGCTGCTTTGCCATGTGCAGACATGATCTGAGTGTGTGTGTGTGTGTGTGTGAGAGAAAGAGAGGGAGAGGGGAGAGAAAGTGGAAGACTCTTTCTATCTCTCTTTCTGTGCGTGTGCGTGTGTGCACCTGTGTTACTGTAAGACTAGTTAAAGATTCAAAGACTCTCTTTACTTTCAGTGTCTTAGTTAATGAGAAGACATATAATAAAGTCAATAATTTACTTTTTTTTTATGATAGATTCTTTTGCTGCCTAATTCCATTTCTGTGGTTGTTTGCGCTTGTGTAAATGACATCGGATAAATTTGTCAGACCCTAGAAAACAAGCTGTTACTGCTGTGGCTGAAAATTTGTGCATGTGGGAATGAGTGTACAGTTCCAGTGCAAGCATTTGTTCTGAATTGAACAAAACTTTGTTCAAACAGCATAAGTGAGAATTAAACTTTTAATGACTTTTCTCTCCTAGAAGTACACCGCTAGACAATGTACAAAAAATGGGTAGTCACCAGAAATAATCTAGTTTTTATTTAATTATCTTTAAGGTTTTAGTCAATGTCATCGACACTATCTTCTCAACGAGAAGCCAGGGTTCAGGGGAACCCACCTTTCCTGACTCGAACAGTCGCAGCTGGCTATATGATGGACACAAAGGGGAAGTGGCGTGTCATGTGCCTGGCACCTCCTTTCATTGAGAATATACCTACATATCTATTTGGATTTTATGATTACGTGGTTTCTGTGAATTGGATTTGGCGTTGTCATGGCATATCAGAAAATTTGAAGTTTTTGGTCAGTTGTCCAGCGTCCCTTTAAGCTGCCCAATATGATTGATGTGATGGGCAGAGGCGTTGGAACTGTGACTATTAATGGCAACATGGAAACCATCTTGAAGAAGCTTTTAACGAGGTTAGAAACTTTGGAGATCAGATTGAGAGATTCACATAAATATTCTTTGGGCCTCTGTCTAAACCAGTGGTGCCGACACTTTTCTGGCCCAAGATCTACTTTTCCATTGGACAGTTTATCGAAATCTACCGGGGTCAATCTTTATTTTTTAGGCTTTTATATTGAAACTTGTTTACACACATCATGTTAGTATTGTCGAATTTGTTAGAATTGCTTTTTTATTAAACACATTCCAGCAAATAGCACAGAGAAAACCTGATTTTAGTACACCCATACCACCAAACACACAGTATACAGCACAAATGTAAAACAATCATTGTAACCTGCATTTCCCCAAACAGAGCATCCATCCATCCATTATCTTCCACTTTATCCTATTAGGATCACGGGGGGGTTCCCCATGCCCATCCAGGGGAGAACACTTTAGGCGCTGGGAAGATGCCCCCAGGACAGGGCACCAATCTATCACTGAGCACACACTCACTCACACAGACACACTCTATATGGGGCAATTTGGAGAATTCAATTGACCTTGATCCATGTTTTTGGACTGTGGGGGAAACTCCACTCAGATTGGGATTCGAACTGGGAATCCCTAGCGCTGAGAGGAGAACATGCTAACCACTAAGCCTCCGTACCGCCCCCAAACAGAACATGAACATTAATAAAAGCAAATGCATTTTGAGTTTGACATTAAAAAAAAAAAAAAAAAAAAAATATATATATATATATATATATATATATATATAT
>JAFMOD010001175.1:299851-382611 GCA_019802435.1 Corydoras maculifer
TTATTAAGTGGTGCGCACGAGATATTATGTGAATCATGACAATAAACATACATAGCGCGCTGTTACAACGATAGCGTTTACACTGGGACATGCGCTCTCCGACACTATGGCTGTTTGATCCACAGATAAATAAATAACACGAATATAAATAAACGTTTCTTTCGGGGAGAACATGCAAACGAGTTTCGGTCGAACTCAGCACTAGACGGCGTTCCGGGGTTATATTCCTAGAAAGATTCCTAGAAAACTGATGTTTTCTAAGAATCTTCAGGGAATCAATTGATTCACATTTCCGATTTGGTTCTAATGTAAAACCTTCACAATGCGGTACACAGTCACATGTACACAAACACATGCGTGATTCTTAGAAAACATCTGTTTTTCCATACGTGTAGCTGCGGAAGATCACCGGTTACGTTCATCTCATCCTAAACATGTACACTTCATCTCATCAAATACAGCGGCCTGTCTTTCAAAATAAGACATTATTATAAGACATGTGAAATCCAGTCGTGTTATCACCACGTTTAACTCCATTGCTTTGCTCTTTTGGGGTAAAATGAAATTTCCAAGCAACAAGCAACGGGGAGAACATGCAAACGAGTTTCGGTCGAACTCAGCACTATACGGCGTTCCGGAGTTACATTCCTAGAAAAATTCCTAGAAAGAAACGTTTATTTATATTCGTGTTATTTTTTTATCTGTGGATCTGTCAAACAGCCATAGTGTCGGAGAGCGCATGTCCCAGTGTGAACGCTATCGTTGTAACAGCGCGTCATGTCTGTTTTTTGTCAGATTATGATTCACATAATATCTCGTGCTCACCACTTACTAACTCGTGCGCACGAGATATTAAGTGGTGCGCACCACTTAGTAAGTCGTCTTACTAAGTCGTGGGCACGACTTACTAAGTGGTGCGCACCACTTAATAAGTGGTGCGCATGACATAAGTAAAAAAAAAAAAAAAATTTTTACTCATGTTCTTCTCGAATTTTTTTTTTTGCTTATGTCCCTTAAGGGGCTCCGTATAATATTTTGTATTTTTCTATTGATTTATTTATTGTCTTGTCTTAGTGGTTGATGTTTTTTGAGGGTTGGGGGTAAGGGTGGGCTTTCTTTGATAGTTTTTACTGTTATTATTCTACTATTCCTTCCTTTTCTTTTATATAATCCTTGTTGACACTAGATTTTTGTACATTAGCCAAAGATGGATGTATGTTGTTGAAAAGTGTTTAATAAAAAGAGATAAGGTAAGAGGGTGCAGATCCAGAGATTGTACTGTCTTGTACTGAATGCGAGCAGCTACAGGGAGCCAATGGAGAAAGTGAAGTAGTGGAGTGACATGAATTCGCTTTGGCTGGTTGAACATAAGTTGGGATGCACATCCATATCCTACATACCACACATAGCAAAAAACAATACCTTGAATGACACATGATCTCTACAGACCAAACCATACTTCAGGTGTCACGCCACTCTTACTTAACGCATTAGCACAGATATATACTCCCAGTGTTAGGAGTGCTTGACATGCTCCCTTAAGTATTAAGTTGTATTGTTAAAACTAAAATCAAATTCTACATTTATACATATAGTTCAAGTTTAAAAGTGCTAACAAATCACCTATTTGTGTTTTCATTGCATTTTACAAAATGCTCATACTTTTTTGGAAATGGTGATGTACTTGACAGCCTTGTACCTGAAAATAACACCTTTTGATTGTGTGACAGTCTCCAGTGAAAACACTGGCTTTGTATCTCAACTGTCTCAGCTTTCTTCCAGCTGATGTTGATATTACTTTGTCAGTAGAGACAATTATGTGCCTCTGGAATTAGTTATTTTGTGAACTTAATGCTGCACACAGCTTAATAAGTGCGAATTGGAAGTTGTTAAAGCTCACATGTACAGATCCCTTATCATGGACATCATCGTCATCATCATTAGGGAAAACATTTTCAGCTCAGTACCACACACCCATCCCCAGTTCATAAAATGTGTGAAGTAAATCTAAATATACATATTACAAGATTGCGTACACTCTAGGGGAAAGAGAGGCAACGAAAATAAAGTGAGCAAGGGTAAGGAATTTAGTCAGATGTTTTACTTGGTTTTCATTCATTCATCCAGGGGCATTTTTAGGGTTTAGAAACATCAGGGGCTTTAGCCTAGATCCCTTATTCCCCATCTGTCCTCTTTAAAAATTGCCCGTTCATGGGTGTATTTATCTATTTTTAAACTGTTGTTACATTCATTTTGTTTGATCATTAATTAGTTATAAAATTAAATTAAATTTGAAATATGTCTGTAAGCAGTGGATTCATTTTGTTTGATTATTAATTAGTTATAAAATTAAATTAAATATGAAATATGTCTGTAAGCATTCAGTTCTAATAAATGATGGTTTTGGCTGAAAATGTTTGAATAAACGAACCTGAGTTTTGGCAGAATAGCATGAATCCGTTTTGCGAGTCAATCGCTGATGAGACAGTTTTAACATGGGTTTACTTTGAAATACCGTAACTTTGCGACAGCAAAAAAATAAATACACCTAGGACGTGGCGCCAATCTATATGGGGCAATTTAGAGCACTTAATTTACCTTGAATCCATATTTTTAGCAGTGGAAGCAAACCAGAGACCCTGGAGGATTCTGGTGACATACCAGGACTCATAGTCTAGTTTTGCTTAGCCAATTTGGGCACCCCTAGAGCTTCAACTAAACCGCCACGTGCCCAATTTGTTTCAGCTAAGCCCACGTGCACAAAGTGTTTCAACCAGGCTTGAATATTCCAAAAGTGCTTTGCCTGTTTCTTTGTATTGTTGGTCTGTTTACAGTGCCTTGCGAAAGTATTCACCCCCTCTACATTTTTCACATTTTGTTACCTCACAACCTGGAATTCAAAGGGAATATTTGAGGGTCTGCATCATTTAATTTACAGACCATGCCTACAACTTTCAATATTTAACATTTTTTTTATTGTGAAGCAAACAACAAATAGGACAAAATAACTGAAAACATCAGTGTGCATAACTATTCACCCCCGTAAGTCAGTAATTTGTAGAGCCACCTTTTGCAGCAATTACAGCTGCAAATCGCTTTGGATAAGTCTCTATGAGCTTGCCACATCTTGCCACTGGAATTTTTGCCCATTCCTCATGGCAAAACTGCTCCAGCTCCTTCAAGTTAGATGGATTCTCAATTGGATTAAGGTCTGGGCTTTGACTAGGCCATTCCAATATGTTTACACGTTTCCTCTTAAACCACTCAAGTGTTGCTTTAGCAGTATGCTTTGGGTCATTGTCCTGTTGGAAGGTAAATCCCAGCCCTAGTCTCAGATCACTGACAGACTTTAAACAGGTTTTGCTCAAGAAAATCCCTGTATTTAGCACCATCCATCTTCCCCTTAACTCGGACCAGTTTTCCAGTCCCTGCTGCTGAGAAACATCCCCACAGCATGATGCTTCCACCACCATGTTTCACTGTGGGGATGGTGTTCTTGGGGTGTTGAGATGTGTTGGGTTTGCGCCAGACATAGCGTTTTCCTTGGTGGCCATAAAGTTCAATTTTGGTGTCATCTGACCACAGTACCTTCCTCCATACAGTTTGGGAGTCTCCCACATGCCTTTTTTTTCAAACTCGAAACGAGCCTTCCTATTTTTGCCTGTAAGTAAAGGTTTTTTTTCTGGCCACTCTTCCATAAAGCCCAGCTCTATGGAGTGTACGGCTTATTGTGGTCATATGCACAGATACTCCAATCTCTGCTTGGAAACTCTGCAACTCCTTCAGGGTTACCTTTGGTCTCTATGCTGCCTCTCTGATTAATGCCCTCCTTGACCAGGCTGAGAGTTTTGGTGGGCAGCCCTCTCTTGGCAGATTTGTTGTGGTACCATGTTTTTTCCATTTGATGATGATGCATTTGATGGTGGATCCGGGGGATCATCAGAGATTTGGATATTTTTTTATAACCCAACCCTGACTTATACTTCTCTACAACTTTATCTCTGACTTGCTTGAAGAGCTCCTTGGTCTTCATGGTGTTGTTTGGTTAGCTTAATGGTTAGCTTAGAAAAGGTGTGTATATACTGACAGATCATGTGACACTTAGATTGCACACAGGTGGCCTTAATTTCACTAAGCATGTGATTTCTGAAGGTAATTGGTTGCACCAGGACTTTTTAGGGGCTTCATAACAAAGGGGGTGAATACATATGCACATGCCAATTTTCAGTTTTTTATTTTCATATTCTTTATATACATATATTTTTTTCTCATTTCACTTCTAAAACGTAGACTATTCTGTGCAGATGCATTACATTCAATTCAGATTTTAAAAAAAATACATACAGGTTGTAATGTAGTAAAATAGGGAAAAATCCAAGAGGGCGAATACTTTTGCAAGGCACTGTATATGTTTGTGTTAGAGTACACGGAGCACTCTAGTGGTGAGCGTGAGTGTCTGGAACAACCGTGTGGTAAACATGGTTGTGGTTACTCCACCAGCAAAATGATGTCCCTGCCAGCAATCAGCAGGAGGGCATCACTAATAGCACCTAGCAGGAGGTTGTCCACACCAACACTCAGCAGGAGGACATACTCACCAGAGTACAAGATTTAGGTCTCAGGTAGAATGGATGGTTGAAATACACATAGATGATCAAAACCAAAAAGACAAGATCACTATATGGTATACATGTAAGAGAAAATGCAATACTTTGCCATTAGTATGCCAAATCATACACCTAAATCAGAATTTAGAAATGTGAAATGGGACAAATAAAGGATTTTCTTATCTTATTATAAATAGTTCTTCATATTCTACACTCAACTGTACTGTAGGTGATTAGTGATAATTAATTCATTCATTATCTTCCGCTTTATCCTATATTAGGGTCGCGGGGGGTTCCCCATGCCCATCCAGGGGAGAACGTTTGGGGCGCTGGACAGATACACCCAGGACAAGGCGACAATCTATCGCTGGGCACACACTCACTCACACAGACACGCACGCATACGCACTCTATATGGGGCAATTTGGAGAACTCAATTGACTTGATCCATGTTTTTGGACTGTGGGAGGAAACCAGAGAACCCGGAGGAAACCCACGCAGACACGGGGAGAACATGGAAACTCCACCCAGATGGGGATTCGAACCGGGAATCCCTACTGCTGAGAGGCGAACGTGCTAACCACTAAGCCACTGTGCCGCCTCATGATAATTGGAATGTGATAAAAAAAAAAGAAAAAGCCTGTTCACCTGGGAGAATCGAAACATTGTGGTTTAACTGGCAATATCATGGAAAGAATAATTCCAAACGAGGAGTGCAAAGCATGACATAAAATATCATTATAGAATTAAATATAAATTCAAAAATTTATACACTTACAGTTTAGCCTTGATTTTGTTATATGCCATATCAGTGTAAAATGTTATTAATATTTTATTCCATTACCCTAAAGAAAAAAAATCTGAAAAAAACACAATGATAAATATAAAGAAAAATCAGTTATATTGTATTTTAGCTCATATTTGGCTTGATTACTTATTACACTGGGTGGCACGGTGGCATAGTGGTTACACATCTTACTCTCGGTGCTGGGGATCCAGGTTTGAATCCTGATCTGGGTATAGTTTCCATATTCTACTTGTGTCAGATTGGGTTTTTTCTGGGTTTTTTGTTTTTATCCCACAGTCCAAAAACATGAATTCAAGGTGAATTAGTTTCCCTAAATTGCCCCTATGTAGTGTGTGTGTGTGTGTGTGTGTGTGTGTGTGTGTGTGTGTTTGTGTAAGTAGGTGTGTGTCTTGCTTAGTCGCTTTGGATAAAAGCGTCTGCTAAATGACTAAATATAAATGTAAATGTCTTGAGTGCATCAATCCTGCCCAATCACCCAGTGCCAACTCATCACCGTACACTATGACCATCATGCACAGTACACAACTGGCCAACCAGAGAGTAAGCCAGTGCCAGTGAGTTGGGTGCTACCAGAACAGACTGAGTAGACCTTAATTTCGGTGAAAAAGACCCCATTATCTTGAGTCACCGGTTTGGTGATAAGTGATCAGGATGAGTCACAATTAATAGAGGAAAATGTGGCTTTAAACACATTAACTAAACATGTGTATTTTGCCAAACACATCCTCAGAAAATAAAATATGCTAGTAATATATATAGTATAGTAATATGCTATAACAACTTAAATCTGTAATTGGTTGTCAGTACTGCTGATCTTATGCCTTTAGGCACACACTCACGCTGCACCAGTTCATCTACTAATCTCCCATGGGTTCACTTAGTTAGCTGTCAGCCACTCCCCTCTGCACCTGATTCACTTACTGCTTCCTTTATCTTGATCCTTTCTCTCTACCCCTGTAGTATTTTGTGTGTCAGGTTGTTGTTGTCTTACAGTAACTATTGCACTTCCTCAGATCCCTTACAATTTTTATTGTTTTTCATCTATCTCCCATATCCAGGTCTGCTTTATTAGTATCACTTTATTAGTATCCTAGATGCCTCCCCATTAGTCAGCACTTTTCAATCCTATTTATTAGTAATCAGTAATAATCAGAAATCTAGAGGTGGGCATGGCTACCTAAATGACCAACTTTAATTTATGTCAATTTAAAATCCACCAGGCTAATTTATGTGTCATATTACTGAGTATGTATTTTATTTATTTAATGCTTACAATTATCAAATGTATTGGAATCATTATTGTCTGGTTGTAAACGCCTCATTCGATTTAAGTTAGTTAAAGTAGTGAAAATGAGGAAATGAAAAACTGTATACAAATTTGAGTGATTTAATAATCCTCTATTTTAATCCTAAAAAAATAACAATAATGTTCATATAATTTTGTTTGTATCCAGCAGTGTGGCTCAGAAATACAGCTGACGAAAGTACTATAATCCCTAATAGCCAGTGGTTGTCACAACTATAATCCCTTATATATAGTGGTTACCATATCGACTATAATCCCTCATAAACAATGGTGGCTACATTTACTACATCAATCCAAGAAGTAGCAAATAATTTAACCAAATTATTGTGTACAATTAAAGTTTATTGGTGTATTGGTGGCAGCACGGTGGCTTAGTGGTTAGCACGTTCGCCTCTCAGCGTTCCGGGTTGTCCGGTTTCCTCCCACAGTACAAAAACAGTACAAAAACAGTACAAAAACATGGATCTAGTCAATTGAATTCTCAAAATTGCCCCATATAGAGTGTGTATGTGTGAGTGAGTGTGTGCCCAGCGATGGATTTCTGAAGTGGAAAAGAAGTTATGCAAGCATTTCCAATTAATTGAAATTAAATAAAAACTTGACAGAAAAGTACCCATTCTTTTTACACCGGAAATGATTGCATCCAGAAACCTTGAAGACATAAATATTGAACCTAATGCAACCCTACTAGAGGATAAAGCGGGAAATAATGAATGAATGAATTATTATTACCACCCCTACATTAGTTTCATCTGTTTGTGGGTCTGTGTGAAATAGTTTGCAAATGCTATTTCACCCACTTCCCGTTATCCGACTAAGCGGAAATTTTGCACAATTGTTCATCGTCGAAGACAACACAGATTTTTTTAAATGACCAATTAATTAAATAGTTAATGGTAATTAATAAAGTTTGTTTTCTATGGATAAATTGCCAATTTTAATTAATTAATTAATTTATTTATGATAAAGTAATTAAACACGATACAGGGGTGGTTTTAAAAAAAATTATATTTTGCTTGTTTTTAGTGCTTTTGCATTTCTTGCTCTTTATCAAATGAACATGCTATATCATTCATTCATTCATTCATTATCTCCCGCTTATCCTCTATTAGGGTCGCGGTGGGGTTCCCCATGCCCATCCAGGGGAGAACGTCTCGGGCGCTGGGCAGATAGACCCAGGACAGGGCGCCAATCCATCGCTGGGCACACACTCACTCACACAGACACACTCTAAATGGTGCAATTTGGAGAATTCAATTAACTTGATCCATGTTTTTGGACTGTGGGAGGAAACCCACGCAGACACGGGGAGAACATGGAAACTCCACCCAGATGGGGATTCGAACCGGGAATCCCTAGCGCTGAGAGGCGAATGTGCTAACCACTAAGCCACTGTGCCGCCCATGCTATATCAATGCTCTAAAATTAATTTTTCCTTGTATAATTCAGACTGCCTTCATGATATTTCTCTGCCACCTGGTGTTGGGGTAACAATATGTGTTTTAAACATCATAAAGTTAAAGAAAAAAAAAAATTATTGTAATTACCACACTGTGGTTAGAATTTGATTTCTTAAGCTATTATTATTAATAATTTAGACATTGTCACATACACTATTTTAAGATCACTATCTAATAATGTATGAATTACTGAAAAGTTACAACATCCTAATGACATCATGATATTTTGAGTAGACTAATGATTTTGCTGTTTTATTCATGAACCAGTAATCCATTTTTTTTTTTACAGTTTTTATACCAATATCAGGGCCTATACATTTGTTTTTGTATACATGTATGTGTATGTTTTGTACAGTGATGAATACTTTAACCCTAATGAATTCATAAATGACAACAATTCATAAGCATGATAAAATAAGTGTATAAGTATAAAGATCAATCAAAAAATTCATTAAAGCTTCCAACATAATAAAAACAATGATAACTTACATATTGTTGTAGCAATTTTTAGCAATAGGGCGGCATTGTAGCTTAGTGATTTCCTCCCACAATTCAAAAACATGGATTCAAGGTAAATTTAAAGCTCTAAATTGCCCCATATAGTGTGTGTTTGTGTCTGTGTGAATAAGAGTCCCCAGCGATAGATTGGCGCCCTATGTGTATCTCCCCTGGATTGTCATAGGGAACCCCCCCTGTGACCCTAGAAGATGATTAAGCAGAAAATAATAAATAAATGAATTAATAAAATTTAGGAATTATAAAAGGCAACAAAAGAATTATATGAGTAGAAAGTCTAATCAACAGTTAACTAAAGCCACTAACATAATAAAAATAACAACAACTCACATATTTTAAAAGCCAGTTTTAGCAATGGAGCTGCATATGACTTAGTGGTTTCCTCCCACAGTCCAAAAATTTGTATTCAGGGTGAATGATCTAAATTGCCCCATACAGAGTGTGTTTGTGTGTGTCTGCGTGAGTGTGTTCCCAGCGATAGATTGGTGCCCTGTCTTGTGTGCATCTGCTCAGTCCCTAAAACCTTCTCCTCTGAATGGGCACAACCCTAATAGAGGATTAAGCAGAGAATAATGGATGAATGAATGTTAGCAATGGCATCATTACAAAATTTAGGCAAAGGTATATTACATCCCTAATAGGACGTGTCCTTTGATACATGTTTAATATGAATACTCTTCTTATATGTGTAGATTTTTACACAAACTTTTATGTTTCACAATACTTTTTCATTTTACATAGAATTTCACTGTCAACATTTAAATGATGATGTTTTCTTCACACATCATAAGTGTTTCAAAATCATGAGTAACTAAAGGCCCACTGAAGAATATACATAAAAAGTCCTTGAAATCTCACTGAATCAAGACTGAATTTCTAGCCTGTATATAAATAATCCTTTATTTCCTTATTTTTCAAAGCATTCAATGACATAGTAGCCAAGCAATGCAGGCTACCAAGGATGCAAGAGAAGCTTTGTGATACAGCTTTTAATCTAAACTATTAATCTAATTGCAGGTTATTTAAATAAATAATCTCCAAGTCCTTATGCCCCTAAAAATCCTAAATATGCAGTCATACATTGACCTGTTTGCAGTCAATACTTCAAACCTTTAGTATTTTTAGATATCTCTTGACTATGTGTATTTTAACACATTTTATGTATTATTTGTAGTTTTGTGTCTCATTAAGTTTATTCTGGTCTTGCCCACACCATCTGCTACACTGTGCATCCTGTTCTTGTGTTCACTCTTTTAATGTCTTTAGGGCAGGTCATCCAGATGTCTACATGTCTGAACTCAGATAAAAGCAATTTTGGACGGTGGATCCAATGGACTGTTTTTGTAGGTCGGCCATACACAAAATTAATTTCTATCTATCTATCGATCTATTAGTCTATCGATCTATCTACTAGGATTGTAACGGTACACAAAAGTCACGGTTTAGTTCACACTGCGGTATGGACCTCGTGGTTCGGGGCAGTACAGCAGTGGTGTCAGGGTCTGGAGCATCAGATTTTTTAATTGTCTAGCACTTTTAGAAAAGGCTTGAAATCAGGGTCCTCCACTACAGAATATAACGCATAAACATATATACTGTATATACATATACAAATGAGCAGATCACTTTTCTCAGTCTCAATGTATTGCAATCTACTAATTATAACTTTTATTTGCAGTAATGCTTTAGTAGAGCTTTGACACTTTAATTTAAATTAAATTTTTGGAGACCAACCATTTATGATGCCAAGTTTTTTTTCGGCATGTTGTGATTAAAACCAAGTGTAGGAAATCCACTAAGCCGAGAGAGAGGTAGAGTTTTCTTTTCCTGGCTGGACGGGAGTTACAATTATGGCATTTTGTGCTATATATGTAACTATGTTATTGTTATAATAGCATATGAAGTGTTTATACGAGTGTGGGAAGGGTTCGTGAAGCCTTAAACAAAATTATATGAATAATACAGCAACGCTGCTACATCATGGGGTCTCTGGTAAATAAACACTGCAATAGGGATTACTGTACATGCTCATTGCTTCAGTAATGGCAGGCGAATAAACGTGCACGTGTTAATTCATAAAAAATGTAGGTTTAGTTAAGTTTAAAATAAACCAGAGTTAAATAGTTTTTATGAGCTCTGGTTATTGATGTGGATGCCTTTGCCCAAAACGCATTAGCACGTTGTAATAGTTTCAACAAACATACCTCACAACACAAAATGCCGACAAACGGACAATGTTTGATCCACCCCTGGCCCTGTCCTGCTCCAGTACTGCTATCAATCACTGGAACCCAAACTCCTCCCACACTATTGCTAGAGAGAGAGAGAGAGAGCGGAAGCGCTTAATTGTCATTGTACATGATACAACAAAATTCCGAATGAAATGACAGAGTGTAACAGGTGCCTAGGTCACCTGTTCCTTAGTGAGTTAATTAACTTTCGTTCATGCTTGTCATTTGAGTTAATTAACTCTTTATGTTCATTGGTTGGTTTTGTGCATGTGGTCGGGTGTCAGTTTGTATTTATCTCCTGTGTTCCCCTTACTCAGTGCACGTCGTTAGTTTTATGTTCGCTCGCGTTTGTACCTCCTCTGTCTATGGTGTCCTTACACCTTAAATATAATTCCGTTGTTCTGCTACCTGCGTGCCTGGCTCCCTTCAGCGCATTAAGGCGCTGCGGCTCTGCGCTTAATCTGCATCCACAAGGGGCCGCACGCCGCCGAGCCCGCTTCGCCAAGCAGCCAGAGGGCACCCACCGGACGACGCAGCCAGAGGATGTCCTCCACTCCTCGTCCACCGAGTGCATCCACCTCGCCCCGCAGCCAGAGGGCGTCCTTAACGCCTCGTCCGCAAAGGGCGCCGACCGAACCATGCAGCCAGAGGGCACCCACCGAACCCAGCAGCCAGAGGGCGCTCTCCACTCCTCGTCCGCTGAGGGCGTCCACCTCGCCCCGCAGCCAGAGGGCACCCACCTCGCCACGCAATCAAAGGGCGCTCTCCAAGCCTCATCCGCAGAGGGTGCTCACCAAACCGCACTGCCAGAGGGCGACCTTCACGCCTCACCCGCAGAGGGCGTCCGCCTCGTCACGCAGCCAGAGGGCATCTGCCGCGCCTTGTTCTCTGAGTCAGGCCACCAGAAGGCGCCTGCCAAGCCTGGCGGAAGACCCCCACCCCCCCGGGATTTGTTTTTTTTGGTTGCATCCCCCCGTTGTGTGACCGTAGGGGCGGGGGTACTGTAACAGGTGCCTAGGGCACCTGTTACTTAGTGAGTTAATTAACTTTTGTTCATGCTTATCATTTTAGTTAATTAACTCTTTATGTTCATTGCTTGGTTTTGTGCACGTGCTCGGGTGTCAGTTTGTATTTATCTCCTGTGTTCCCCTTCCTCAGTGCACGTCGTTAGTTTTTTGTTTGCTCGCGTTTGTACCTCCTCTGTTTATGGTGTCCCTACACCTGTAAATAAAATTCTGTTGTTCTGCTACCTGCGTGCCTGGCTCCCTTCAGCGCATTAGGGTGCTGAGGCTCTGCGCTTCGTCTGCGCAGCCGCTTTTGGTCGAGGTAGGCGAGCATAACACAGAGAAACTCAATGCAAGACAACATATAGCCATTAAAATAGTCAATAAGTTTGTAAGGCATATAAAATAATAATAATAATAATATAGATGTATAATAATATAATAGTATAATAGCAGCAATAAGGCTATATGATTAATAATAATAATTATTATTATTATAATATAATAATAGCTTTAACAGCTTTAAAATATTATTGCAGCTTTAAAATATAAGTATAGCAGTACCTGTTAGTATATAAAAAATAGTAACTGTTATACTAGTTATACTGTTATACTAGTTATACTATAAAATATAGTGTAAAATGATCACAGGAAATAAATACACCCAGACACCTGACCACGTGCACAAAACAAACCAATGAATCATTACAGAAATTACAACTTGTGCAAAATGCTGCAGCTAGAGTTTTAACTAAAACCAGAAAGTTTGATCATATAAGTCCTGTGTTATCAAGCTTGCACTGGCTACCAGTTAAGTTTCGTATTGAGTACAAAATTTTATTGATAACATATAAAATTCTACATAATCAGGCTCCACAGTATCTGAGTGAGCTGATTCAATTGTACAAGCCAACACGTGAGCTCCGATCTCAAGGTGCTGGTCTACTCTTAGCTCGTAGAATAAATAAAATTACTGCTGGTGGAAGAGTGTTCTCCCACAAGGCTCCTCAACTTTGGAATAGCCTTCCAGTTACTGTTTGTGGTTCTGAATCACTATTAATCTTTAAGAATGATTTAAAACACATTTATTTAATCTTGTGATTAATTAATCCCCTGTAAATAAAGATGTAGATCTCAGGCTTGGCTGTGTTGGGAGGGTAATCTGTGATCAGTGTATGCTGGCGTTTCACAGCTTCACCCACCTCATGGTTAATGGGGGGGTGTGGCGCTGAAATGATGCTGTTCAGGGGCGGCATCTCAACTATGTAGAGTCTCTTTTAGTTATGCTGCTCTAGTCAGTGATGCCGGAGTCACATACTGCACTGTGTCAATAAATTACTTATTAATTAAATGCCGTGCTTTATTATTAGCTCTAACTGCCTTCCTTGTCTGTTTTTTTTTAGGTGTGACCGGCTTCCTGGAGATCTTCATCCATGGCTCTGCTGACGAATACTGGATGGAACCTGAATATCAATTGGACTGGCGGTCCTGCAGGACACCCTTAATGGACTCACGTATAGTTTTCCAGTTTTTATTTTTTCCATTTGTTTAATATCTGTACATAGCTGTCCTACATTGTTGTTGCTGCCTGGCCGCTCAAGAAGGATGAGTCCCCCGCTGAGTCTTGGTCCTCCCAAGGTTTCGTTCTTGAATAAAAACATAAAAGGGAGTTTTTTCTTGCCACTGTCGCTTTGGGTTGCTCATTGGGGGTTTAAAGGCTTTTCATTCTGTAAAGCTGCTTTGTGACGATGTACTGTTGTAAAAAGCGCTGTATAAATAAATAACTGCCTTTTGTTGTGCGACCGGGTGGTTTTGTGACAAGCCGAGTGAAGAAAATTAATTCGGAGCTTGCCGTCATTCCGGGAGGATTAAATAAAGAACTCCGACCGCTGGACATTGGCATAAACAGGGCGTTTAAAGTAAAGTTGCGGGCGGTGTGGGAGCGATGGATGATAGACGACGAACACACGTTTACTAAAACTCGGAGGCAGCGGCGGGCGAGTTACGCCACCGTCTGTAAATGGATTGTGGATGCCTGGGCTAAGGTTTCTGCTGTAACCGTTGTCCGAGCTTTCGCGAAAGCCGGCATCATTGCCGAACAGCCGCCTGGCGACAGGACGGACTCGGACATCGATGAGAGGGAACACCAGAGTGCTTGATAGTGAAATTGCGCAGCTTTTCAATTCAGACACAGAAGATGAGGACTTTGATGGATTTGTGGGAGAAGAGTGATTAAAAATAATGTGCGTTTTGTCAAGTAGTAGAATAAACTTCAATTATAAATCACCGTTTTGCAACCTTTACCTTTCTTGTAGATCGTATGTTTTAGCAAGTGCCTTATAATACAGTGCCGTACAGAATAAGTACCGTACAGAAATAGAGTCCGTAATTAAGACTGCGCCTTATAGTGCGGTGCGCCTTATACGTGGGTCAAATACAGAAATAGACCCCGTAATTCAGACTGCTTTACAGCAGACTGATTTACAGCAGTTTACTTGCAGCTGATATTATTTTTTCTCCATCACCTGGAGTAAAACTGCTCTCAGGCCTATTAAAGGCATTTGTCTACCAAATAAAAGCAAAATCAATGTCGGGAAATGCAGGATATGGCACAACAATGTGCAAATTTAATTTTGACCATAGCTTGCAAAGTATGTTTGGAGTGTTTTGTATGACTTTATGTGGGCTGTGCTGCCTCATCAGTCTTGACTTGCCATACACCTGATGGCTTATTGTCCTTTGAATTGACCTGCATCACTTAGCAGACACCTCAATGTGCTGTGCTTCTCACTGCTGCTGATCCCAGTTATCTGATTGGGTTTTCTGTCAAGGCCATATTGAATCATTCTGAGTGGCAAAGAAAATCCAGAAATAAACCAGCTGGTAAGGAAGGACAAAGTGGGGTAGAAGAGGAAAGACGATCAATTTTGTTCTGCAATTGGAGGAGATCTTTATTTAGGCAGGCAGATGCTATATACATTAAGCAGTGTCAATAACAATCTCTCAGACATGTATATTCTGTCCTTGCTTGTGTGTAAGAGACAATAACATATAAATAGTCAAACACACTTTAACCTCTGGTGCTTCTGGTGGACCACGTTTACCCGAATTGGTTCTGGAAGAATAATAATACTGGTATATGGACATGTAACTTCTTATTTGAGAGCAACTGTGGCCCTTAACCTTCATTGCTCCAGGGATGCTGTACAATAGCAGACCCTGTACTCTGAGAGGATACTTGTAAGTTGCTTTGGATAAAAGCTTCTGCTAAATGACCCAATGTAATGAATATAATGTAATTTTTATTATTCGTTTTAATCCATTTTAACATTTTTTGCATTTAGGTGCCTGAAGTTAATTCTGAATAGATAGCTTATCTATGGATAAAGGATTTGTAGTCTATCGTAATATATACCAATATTCACAGATGCTCTTTACCATTGGACACTTGTCACTGATACGACTACAATTTGAATGCTAAGTGGATGGGAGTAGCACCAGGGGAGTGGTAGATAATGTGCACCACAATGTACAGCAATCATAGTAAGAACAAAGTCAATTAAACAGATTTACCTGGCATTGCAGGTCACAGAACTCAAAACGCTGTGTGCAACCAGCTGACATGTCAGTGGTGACCATGAGTGTTGGAATGTTACGTTGAAGAAAACTCAAAATCACAAACTAAACTGGCTTTTATGATCGCAACGCACATCACTCATTGCAAGCCAACTAATAAGCACCAATCTACTTTTTCAAGGGGTCGTCAGCCACTACCAACATTCTAGCAGAATTATGAAGCTCCAGTCTGTACATTGAAAAGGTTTTTCAAGGTTAACACAAATATAAATAAGAATGAATGTGTGATGCAAAGTGGACCTCATATTAATTTACCACTTTTTTTTTTTTTTTTTTTTTTGTGAGGAGGTATCAGTAGTGCGGTGATCCTCCCTAAGAAGATTGGCCCATCCCTGTTGAAAGTGTTTGTACAGCCATCGCCATGAAACCGACTATAATGTCGATGGAGACGCTGACTGACTAAGCGTCACTTATGAGGAAGCACATGAATATATCAAATGGATTTGGCTAAGGTGAGTGTTATAAGTATGGTGTTTTGGCTCAAAAATCAAGTACTCAGGATCAAGTACATGCCAGCTGGGAACGGCTGCTTTACCACCCTCTTTCTCCATATGGAGAAAGAGAGAGAGAAAGAGAGAGACAGAGAGAGAGAGAGAGAGAAAAGCAGTGCAGGTCAATGTCTCAATCTGCAATTTTACATTCCAAATAAAAATCTTTGCTGTATTCATCATGACTTTCCTAACTGGTTTTTCTTACCACTGTTGCCTTTGCCTGTACTTTTGGAGTATAAAATTGTAAAGCTACTTTAAGACAATGCGCTATTGTTAAAAGTGAACATGTACTGCAGATCGGCAACTTATGGCAGGTAACCAGTTGCCATTAGAACTGGTAGTGAGCATGAGAAGTTTAATGCCACATTGAAGCAGACTCAAAATAGGTTGTGGCAGATCAGTGGTTAGGTTTTTTGACTATCTGGTGTACTTAGGGGTAGATCGTGAACCCAACCAAACCGAAAATTCTGCGCTGAAGAATCCGGTACGGCGGCTTAAGAAGCCGCTGCTGCCGATGAGGCGCACCTGAAACTAATAATCAGGAGAGGGTGATCGGTGATGCGTGGAATGAGCGGCAGGTCTGGAAGTGGCTGTGTGTGGAGCAGAGCGTGGAGGCAGGGGGCGTGTATGTGTACGTGTAGAAGTGGGTGTGTGCGGAGCGGCGAGAGCGTGTATGTGTGACAGGGTTCTTCAGCAAGACCCTTAATTCCAAATGCTGTGGCCAACCCTGTGCTCGTTTTGTAAGTCTCTTTTGATATAAGCGTTTGCTAAATGACCAAATGTACAGAATATGTAAATGTGATATAAATATCAATATGCTTTCTAAAAAAAGAAAGAAGAGCAAGCTTATGTGACAGTTTGCTATATACTGAAACATGCACAAGTACTTTTTTTGTGTGTGTCTGTGTGTGCATGTGTGAGTGTGTGTGTGTTTGTGTGTACACCATGTACATTACATTTAATCATTTGGCAGACGCTTTTATTCAATATCCCAACTTGGTCGGAGTCAGAACACAGTGTTACATACAGCATCCCTGGAATATTGAGGGTCAGGGGCCTTGCTCCACGACCCAAATTGATAACTTCAGTGGACCTGAGATTTAAACCCATAACCTATCAACTGCCCAACACAATAACCGCTGAGATACCAAATTAATATATATATTTATATTATTCATTCAGACATTATCTTTCGCGCTTTATCCTATATTAGGGTCGTGGTGGGGTTCCCCTTGCCCATCCAGGGGGGAACGTTTCGGGCGATTGACAGATACACCCAGGACAGGGCGCTAATCTATCGCTGGGCATACACTCACTCACACAGACTTGCACGCATACACACTCTATATGGGGCAGTTTGGAGAACTCAATTGACTTGATCCATGTTTTTGGACTGTGGGAGGAAACCGGAGAACCCGGAGGAAACCCACGCGGGCACGGGGAGAACATGGAAACTCAACTCAGATGGGGTGGCTTAGAGGTTAGCACGTTTGCCTCTCAGCGCTAGGGATTCCCGGTTCGAATCCCAATCTGGGTGGAGTTTCCATGTTCTCCCCGTGTCCGCGTGGGTTTCCTCCGGGTTCTCCGGTTTCTTCCCACAGTCCAAAAACATGGATCAAGTCAATTGAATTCTCCAAATTGCCCCATATAGAGTGTGTCTGTGTGAGTGAGTGTGTGCCCAGCGATGGATTGGCGCCCTGTCCTGGGTCTATCTGCCCAGCGCCTGAAACATTCTCCCCTGGATGGGCATGGGGAACCCCACCGCGATCCTAATAGAGGATAAAGCGGGAGATAATGAATGAATGAATAAATAAAAATAGGAATTGACAATAAAGCATCCTTGTAATTATTTTTAAAAAGCCACCTGTTCACAAACAACATTCAGTCTCATTCAGTCTTAAAATAAAAACATGTATGGTATGCCTGTATGTTTGTGAAAGAGTGAGTGAAAGAAAAAGAGAGAGATCAGGTCTGTTCTTGTCCACTGCTTAGGTGATGTGGGAATAAAAACTATGGAGATTTGTTTTTAGGCTAACAAATGATCTTGCACCAGCTGAATCCAGCTGTTTTATTATAAACACTTTTGTATTGTTTAAAATTTGGTTAACCATGGGTTATAATGTTCATAAAAGCACTTTCTTGCGTAGCCGGCCTGGTGGATTGCTTCCTTCACTTGTGTCTCAATGGGCCAGGTCAGGGCTGCCACAACACAGGGTTGTGGTAAGATAGGTTCGGGGTCTCCCTCCCTGAGACCATAGCCGTGAGAGAGCATCTGGCTTGTGATTTTTGGAACCTGGCCTATAAGTTAATGTAAAGGCAAAACGTTCAAAGAAGAGTGACCAGCGGGCTTGCCGGGCATTGAGATGCTTTGCCTGCTGCCGAATAAAGCCCATGTCCAGGGCCTCCCAGATATATGCCTCCATAGCAGTGCGTTCCGCGGTATTTAAGAAAAACAGCCTTCCCCTAGGTGGTGACGTGCCAGGGAGGAGGTTAATAGCACAGTCATGGTAACAGTGAGGTGGGAGGATGTGGGCTCGAGTAACACTGAACACCTCTCCAAGGTCATGGTACTTGTGCGGGACCTTGGAGAGATCAATGGTGGTGGGTTTGGTCGATACTGGGGTCTTCCGACTCAGCAGGCATGCCTCACTACACTGAGGTGCCCAGCCATCGTGATTGCCAGTCGATGCGCGGGTTATGCTTTTCCAACCACGGGAACCCTAAGCATGAGAGTGGGGGGCCGTGGTGATTTAAAAAATTAAGGGTCTCTTCATGCCCCCCAATGCTAAGGTGGACCGGATGGGTAGCATGAGTGATGGGACCTGCTCCTAGCATCCGGCCGTGCAACTCCACCCCCGGTAGTGGTGCCAGCAGTGTTACGACGGGTAGGTTCAATGAAGTTTCCCGCAGCCCCAGAGTCTACATAAATCCCGACCTCCACCCTTGCCTTGCTTCCCCAAATTAACTGTCCTCTTAAGGTGACGCCTACAGGGGTAGGTAATTTATGGTCTAGGTTCCACCCCCCTGACCGAACCTGGCCCAGGCGTTTCCCGACGGTCTTGATGGTGGTTGGGCGCCCCCTAGTTGCACCAGCTCCTCCCAAGATCCCGATCTCTCTGGGTTGCAAGCTGGGGCTGGCCAAGCAGGCCAAGGGCTTAGGGCCCTTGTGTGATTTGCCCGTGTGTCTAAGCGAATGCACATCTCGGTAAGGCAGGTAGGCAGATCCCGAGTCGCAAGCTCGTCCTTCATCCGCTCACTAAGGCCCTGGTGAAAAAGGCCTAGCAGAGCACCCTCGCACCACCCGCTTTCTGCAGCCAGTGTGCAGAATTCGACAACGTAGTCGGCGCAGAACGCGTCCCCTGGGTTAGGGAGAGTAAGCGTGGGCCGGTTTCACGCCCCTCCCTGGGGTTGTAGAAGGTCTGCCGGATTGTCTGACGGAAGGTCTGTTCCGTGGCGCACTCGCTGACTTCCGCCTCCCACAGAGCATTAGCCCAGGTTAAGGCCTTGTCAGTTAGTAAGGAAATCATAAAGGCTACCTTAGAACGCTCGGTGGGAAACCTAGAAGGCTGCTGTTTGATAGCCAGTGAGCACTGGAGCAGGAATCCCCTGCAGCGCTCTGCCTCCCCAGCGAACCTCTCTGGAGTAGCAATCTGCGCGTCCGAACCCCCAGGAGGGAGTCTGGATTGCCCCCAACCTCGGTGGTGATTCAGGCCTAGGAACAGCCTCGGCACGCTGTTCTGCAATCAAGGTCAGCTGCTGCATTATTTGTTGCAGGAGCTGTTCATGGCGGCCAATGGCTGCCCCCTGGAGCTGCAAAGCCTCCCTGATAGGTGGGTCCCCTTCTAGTTCCATCTGTGGCCACGCCGTACTGTTACACACACACGCGTCTCCCATTATCCCCTAAACCCAGCACGCTGACAGCGCACGCTGCCGCCTCAGCAGATGAGCGGCGTTCGACTGGACGCGATATTTGCACACAATAATAATAATGGTACACACAGTGCGGAAGAAATTGCGATATTGCCCCAGAGCGTGCCCCAGTAACCAATATCATAGGACAGTGGAAAAAACAATATAATTTGAAGGCCCAATGTTTATTTAACATGGGACCTTATCAACCGACCACACACTGCGCGTGAAAAAGGCGACGGCGTGGTGAGGATGCGCCGCCACACGTCGCTTTAAATAAGGAAGCTGGCAGCTGGGTCTCGTCAGACCTGATTGCCGCTGCGCTTCCTGGGAGATGGAGTTTTACTCCTGGGATGGCGGCATGTGTCTCTGTCGCCCCCCTTGTTGCGACACGGCCTGTGACGCCGGGTGGAGTTTCCATGTTCTCCCTTTATCCACTAATCTCCCTGGGTTTCTTGCCACAGTCCAAAAACAAGGATTCAAGATAAATTTAATGCTGTACATTGCCCTATATACTGTGTGTTTGTGTTAGTAAATGTGTCCGGCAACAGATTGACCCCCTGTCCTGGGTGTATCGGCCCAGCGCGCAAACATTCTCCCCTGCATGGGCATGAGGGATCGGGTGGATTAATATCGAAAGATAATAAATAATGAATAAGATGAAGAATAAATGGGGGGAAAAATCAACACATTATAACAAATATACAAGTCAGTACGTCGATATAAACAGTTTTACTGGATACTGTCTGAAATGTTCATTCATTCATTATCTCCCACTTTATCCTCTATTAGGGTCGCGGTGGGGTTCCCCATGCCCATCCAGGGGAGAACGTCTCAGGCGCTGGGCAGATAGACCCAGGACAGGGCGCCAATCCATCACTGGGCATACACTCACTCACACAGACACACTCTATATGGGGCAATTTGGAGAACTCAATTGATTTGATCCATGTTTTTGGACTGTGGGAGGAAACTGGAGAACCCGGAGGAAACCCAGCGGACACGGGGAGAACATGGAAACTTCACCCAGATGGGGATTCGAACCGGGAATCCCTAGCGCTGAGAGGCGAACGTGCTAACCAGTAAGCCACCGTGCCGCCCCTGTTTGAAATGTTGACAAATGTTATTATAAATAGCAAACTGACAGGCAGAAATGTAACAGATTAATAACAACAGGATTTTGTCAACTAAATGCTGTAAATACCAAAATATTGCAACAGTAAATTACATTATAGTGTATCTTATTAATCCACGCAGAACAAGCAAAAAATATTAGTTCATAGCACTTATTTATCTCCACCCATTACTGAAAGTGTGTATAGGTTGACGAAAATCTTGATATTTTTCTGTCACATACCATTTTTTATTTTTTCAAATACTTTAATTGAGTATTTTGTTCTTATTTTTAATTTGTATATATTGTCAACAATATATGTCTTATTTCTTCCTGTAGTAAAAGCATCAGAATCAAAATACTGTATTATTTAATTATTAAATTGCAATGATTTTTCACTGTGTTAAAGTAAATGAAAAGAGTATAATTGATATTAATATTCATTCATTCATTTATTCAGGTTTGATATTTCTACAGTGTAGCTAGTTTTCTTCATAACAACTGACTTGTGTTTTTCTCATTTGTCAGTTCCTTTGGATAAAAGCATCAGCTAAATGAGTAAATGTAAATGCAATTCATTATCTACCACATAATCCTCCTCTAGGGTTGGGGAGGGGTTCTCAATCAGGGGAGAAGCTTTAGTTGTATTTTGTGATATTGATGATCAGAACAAAACCTAGGCTCCACACATGTGAAAATTTTGCTGTTAATCTGTTGGCTAAGAGTTCAATAATGCTTATTGATGTTGTGATGTTTGATGTTATCTTTAGTTTCTCTATTAAAAAAAAAGGCGTCCTTTAAATATTAAAATTTGCATGACAATCCTACAGTTTTAAAAGTCACCAGAGGTAGCAGCAAATGATGATAAAGTGATAGAGAAATAGAGGGCAAGGTTGGCCAAGACACTAAACCTTATGTCCACAGTATGTTTGGTGAGCCCTTTCTAATTACCATCTTAGCTAAATGACTCATGAGGGACTTATGTTTGTCCTAAGCCAAAGCAAAGTTACAGAGATGAGAAGTTTATATTTTTGCTTATTGTAAAACTGGACTGGGAGAAGTTTGCAGACACCTGCTGAATTTATATCCAAGTGGATTTTCTTATTCAGAAGACAGACAGTAAATCATTTACATATGATGACTGTAACAAGGTGGGTACCAAAGAGGATCAGAGACAGGATTTCACAAGCTAAGGAACTAGGTTTGCCATCTTTTAGAAATGAAAAAAGGGCCACAACAGCTACTCCTGGCCTGACCACAGCAGTGCTATGATTTATTTTGTGTGCAATGCCGTTAGTTGAGGGATAACCAAGAAAGCAAATAATACTAAATAAAAAGCTTTATTACCAGTTAACACATTTTCTTATAAAGTGGTGGTTGTTATATAGTTAATGAAATCTATTTGTGTAGAGTGTGTTACAATGAACTTTTACAATATCGGTGCATACCTAGCTGAGGTAACCTAGAGGGAGGCGTGGAATGACAAATTGTTTTTTTAATTCAACAGATTGCAAAAGTTTGTGCAATGATTACTGAACACTGTATTCCTCAAAAATATGAACATTTTACACTAAATATAATTTTGTGACCTAGGAACTACTGTATATATATTTATATATTAAAGAATAAACATTTTTCTTAACAACTGTGATTTTGGGGTCTGAACAGGACCTCTAATGTCACAGAATACATTGGTCACAAAATTCGGTGTTAAACCTGTGTTTAGAGAAGCAGAGCCAGTTGAGATTTTAATCATTATTGTTAGATTTAGGGACAATTCCGTATTTGATGGGACGGGTTGCAACCCTATAAAGAACAGGCTTTTATTATCTCAGATTAACGTCAATTGCCATATCATGTTTGTTTCCTGAAATGCGGCATCATAGGCATTGTAGTACAACGGAACATGACAGTACCTTCCTAAAATGTAGAGTGTGGGAATATTTAAAGCTCAAAAATAGAACTGGCAAAATGCGCCAATGACATACAAGAGTAGCATACAAGAAGAGTGATGTCCATAGCAAAACAACATAGAGGAACAACTTTTTAACCAATGCAAGTAAGCTGAGCTCATCCCCAGTGGAGTACAGAAGCTAAGTAAAATACTCTGCATGGCAAAAAATAAACTGGACAAACCAGGAGAGGGCTGAACATGAGAATCCACTTAATCTCCTTTTATGTGACTCTCCGGGCCCCGATTAAGTTCTCTTTGGTACTGGAAATAGCTATTCTTTTTGTATCTTCTGTTGTGTTTAAACTGCTGAGAGCAAACCATGACCAAACCAAACTGATGATGATGATCCAAGAATTATTCTTGTAAAGGTACAACTTGCTGCACTTTCATTTAAATCTGCTTCCTGCATTATAACAACATGTCAAGACCTCTTACTTTCCCGCCTGCCACGCCCTCATCATTCGTAATTTCCTATAAATACCCCATGTTCCTCTACCGCGTTGCCAGATTGTCTGACCGTACCTCATGTATTCGTGTCCAATCCAGCGTTCTCCTGTTCTGATCATTTATGTACTGACCTCCTGCTCCGTTCCTGGTTTTCCGATTCTCTCACCTCGTCCTTCAGTACCGTAGCCTTGTGTGTTCTGTGTTTGTTTCGGCCATCGCGCCAGGTTTTGTTCAGTTTCTTTTTTATAGTGTAAATAAGCTCCTTACTTTACGCTTTGTCCCGTGTGGCTGTTCGGATCGCTCACACTTACCAACGCCGTATGTGCCTCACAGCACAATCTGACCACAATGAAGCAACCGAATGAGCGTATGTCCGAAGCCAACCGCACCGCAGCTTCGCCGGTCGAGAATCAGGAAAGACTCAACCGACTTGAGAATCTTCTGATGAATCTTTTGGAACAGAACAAGGAATTACTTTTTCAAGTGCGCGAACTTACCCGGAAAGTTACGCAGCTCTCGACTGTTCCACCGGTAGCGGCTGAATCCGCGCCTACTTCCGCTCAACCGGCCCCGCCTCCCCGCGCCGCGCTCAATGAATCGCCGGCTGATTCACAGACTCACCTTCCAATGGCCCATCCAGAGCCATTCTGCAGCGATCTCCACTTATGCTGAGGGTTTTTATTCCAGTGCCGATTGGATTTCAGCCATCGACCTCAGTTATTTATGCATGATTCATCCAAGATTGCATTCATCCTGAGTCTGCTGCGTGATCGCGCCCTCTCAAGGGGGGAAGACACTCAGATTGATCCCACCCTTGGCACTTATGATCAGTTTCTGACCCGGTTCAGGGCTGTTTTCGACCACACGGATTATGCTGGTGATGCTTCCACCCGTCATTCTATGCCAGGAAAGCCGTACTGTGGCAGAGTTCGCTGTACAATTTAACACGCTTGCATCCAAGTCAGGCTGGAATGATGTTGCCTTAAAGGGAGTTTTCCATCATGCTTTAAACGACAGTCTTACGGACGAGCTCGTGACACGGGACGACCCCACCAATCTGCAGGGACTTATAGACCTGGCTGTCCGTATTGACAATCACCTCCGCGAACGCCAGCAAACCCCAGGCATCAACCAAGCCTCACACCTCAACCCAGAGACTGCCAGTCATACCTCTACTGGCTCTCCTCCTGTTATTTCTCTGGCTGAACCTATGCAGATCGGGTGCTACCATCTTTACACGGAGGAACACAACCGCCGGATCCGAGCAGGACTATGTTTCTACTGCGGCGGGGCAGACCATCTACGAGCAGAATGCAAGCTCCGGTTAAAGGGGGGTCCGGAACATTCTCCACCATCACGTCTCTCCATTCCAGTGACCTTCTACCTACCCGGTGGCACTCTCAAGGTATCAGCCCTAGTGGATTCTGGCGCTGAAATTAATCTCATCAACCTGAATTTCGCCCATAAAGCATGTTTTCTTTTCGAAGCCCTGTCTAGCCCCATTCGTGCTATCTCCTTGGATGGTAAAACCCTAGCTCACATCACTCACACGATTTCACCGGTTCGCATGGCCACGGTGGGTAACCATATGGAATCAATCAGATTGTCCGTCATCCATTCCCATTCTCCAATAGTGCTTGGGTTTCCTTGGCTACAACAACATTCTCCCACATTTGACTGGAGACACAACACCGTAATCCGGTAGAGTGAACAATGCCACGAGAGTTGTTTGGGCAGCGCCCACACCCACGTCTTATCTCCTGCTGCTTCAGTTCCGGCTCAGACCGACCTCACTACAGTTCCCTCCGCATATCATCACCCACAGGAAGTATTCGATAAGGAGCGCTCAAAATCCCTTCGACACGCCAGTATGCCCTCAGTAGACCTAAACGTGAGGTTATGGAGGATTACATCATCGATTGCCCGGCCGCGGGGCTTATCCATCCATCCTCTTCGCCCCTTGGAGCGGGGTTCTTCTTTGTGGAAAAGAAAGACGGCACTCTAAGGCCTTGCATTGATTACCGCGGTCTCAATGCGATAACAGTAAGAAACAAGTATCCTCTTTCTCTTATCTCCAATATGTTTGAGGCCATTCATCGCGCAAAGGTATTTACCAAGCTGGACCTACGTAATGCTTACCATCTTATCCGGATCTGCGAAGGGGATGAATGGAAGACAGATTTTAACACCCCCAATGACAACTTTGAGTATTGCGTACTTCCATTTGGGCTGACTAATGCTCCTGCTGTCTTCCAAAATCTTGTCAATGATGTGCTCTGGGATTTTTTTTCAATCATTTTGTTTTCGTTTACCTGGATGACATTTTGATCTTCTCTCCTAATTTAGAAAAACACGTCCACCATTTGGAACAGGTCCTGAATCGACTATTACAGAACCGTTTATTCGTCAAGGCTGAAAAATGCATCTTTCATTCTCAGTCCGTGCCTTTCCTCGGCTTCATTTTGGAACCTGGCCAGGTCAAGCCGATCCCTGAGAAGATCCGCACTGTCATGGATTGGCCTACACCCTCGGATCGCAAGCAACGCCAAAGATTCTTGGGGTTGGCCAACTTCTACCGTCGCTTCATCCGTGGTTACAGTCAGATCGCTACACCGTTCAGCCGTCTCATTTCTGTCAAGTCTCCTTTCAAATGGACCTCTGCGGCTGAAGAAGCATTCCAGGAGCTCAAGAAGCGGTTTACCACAGCACGGTCCTTGTCCAACCCGACCCCTCACTTCAGTTCATTGTGGTTGATGCCTCTGATACTGGCGTAGGGGCGGTCCTCTCTCAGCGGACCAGGATCGATAATCAACTTCATCCTTGCACCTTCTTCTCCCAAAAACTGTCTTCCACAGAAGTGAACTATGATATTGGAAATCGTGAGCTGCTTGCGGTCAAGTTGGCACTCGAAGAGTGGCGTCATTGGCTAGAGGGGGCTGAACATCCCTTTGTTGTATGGACTGATCATAAAAACCTGGCCTATCTCCAGTCCGCCAAGAGGCTTAACCTTTGCCCGTTTTCATTTTACCCTGACATACCACCCAGGCATCCGTAACACCAAGCCTGACGCTCTTTCACGTCTTTTCAGTCAAGAGGAGGATAATGACCCCCAGTCCAAGGAACCGATTCTTTCCATGGAAAAGGTTATCACAAATGTCACTTGGAAGATCCTTGACACCATCCGTGCCACTTTGGTAAATGATCCTGCACCACTCAACACTCCATCTCATCACCTTTATGTCCCAGCCTCAGCTCGCTCAGCAGTTCTCAGATGGGCTCATGACTCCAGATTCTCCAGCCATCCTGGGGTCACACGCACCGTAAGTCTCCTTGGTCGACGCTTCTGGTGGCCCACGTTAAGAAGGTATGTAGAGGAATATGTCGCTGCCTGCTCCACTTCCGTCCGATGCAATGCCTCTCATCAGCCTCCTGCCGGTCTTATCCATCCTCTTCCTATACCTGGCCGTCCTTGGTCACATATTGCATTAGACTTTATCACTGGTCTACCTGAATCCCATGGTAAGACAACCATACTCACCATTGTCGACCGGTTCTCCAAGGCTGTCCATCTCGCTGCACTGCCAAAGCTTCCCACCGCCTTAGAGACCTCTTTTGTCCTTATCGACAAGAAGTTTCGAATCCATGGAATTCCCTTGGACATTGTTTCAGATGGAGGTCCCCATTTTACCTCCAGAGTCTGGCGTTCTTTCTGTGAAAGTCTGGGGGCCTCTGTCAGCCTCACCTCCGGCTTCCATCCCCAGTCAAACGGCCAGTCCGAGAGGGCAAATCAAGAAATTGAGGCCACCCTGCAACGAGTCTCTGAACGCAACCCTAAGTCTTGGAGCACTCACCTTCCCTGGGTGGAAAATGCCATCAATTCCCACCAGTCTGCGGTTACTGGATGCTCTCCCTTCGAAGTTTCCCTGGGAAACCAACCCCCTCTCTTTCAGGAACAAGAACAAGATAGCGGTTCCCTTGTTAACTCGTCACATGCGTCGCTTCAAAAGTATATGGAGGCTGACTAAGATCCCTCATCAAAAGGCTCAAAAAAGAATGGAGCGCCTGGCCAATAGCCATCGCCGTCCTGCACCCCGTTACAAACCAGGACAATTAGTGTGGCTTTCTGCCAAAAACATACCTCTTCGCTCTACATCACGCAAACTGGCACCCCGTTTCATCGGTCCTTACCGCATTGCCAGGATCATCAGTCCACAGCCGTTCGCCTAGTCCTTTCGTCGCACATGAAGATTCACCTTACATTTCATGTCTCACAGATTAAACCCTTACGCACTTCTCCTCTTTTTTCAAACCAAAATTCCCATTAACTTTTCATTATGGTGAGTTCTCTAAATTTACTTGTTTGGTACGTTCGATTTGTGTCGTCACTGCCTGCCACGCAGACAGTGTATAGATGCGTACTGTTCAGCTACATCATCGTTATAACATAGCATTAATTCCGCTTTTTTTCCCTCACTACTCTCCAAATCGCGGTGTATTTGCTAGCGTTTTTAGCCGCTAATGCTAGCACTTTCTGCTTACTATCGCGGTCATTTGCTGCCAACACGGCTGCATTTATTACTCGCTTCGTTTATAAATATTAGCCTATATTTATAAAAGAGCCATCTCCTGATCTGTGTCGCCGGATTCAACTGTTCGGATTTTCGGATCGGATTTTATTGGTCTCAACGCTGATCTTCACACACCGCATTGTGAGAACCTTCAGGACTCAACCTCAATCCGACGCTAATACAGCCAGATTCACTAGGGTTGGATCTTCACCAGCTGCTGCCGCTGCTTTGTTTCATCATCAGCTGTAACAGCGAAAACTAACCTTACATCTCCACCCACCCGAAGCTAAGTTTATTTCTTAATTTATATAGAAACTTTAAAATGGCACTTTCCCCTCTGGTTGCGTGCCCTCAGTGTAGTATGTATAGACAGTCTTCCTCCTTCATTACTGATAATTCAGCCTGTGAGAAGTGTAGCCTAGTCCTTAGTCTGACGGAGAAGATTTCAGTGCTAGAAGAGCGCATTCGGGTTTTAGAACAGGGTCATGTTAGTAAAGATGTGTCAGGGACCAGTTTAGCCAGCCCGAATGCCACAGGATCAGGTCCTAAATCTCCGGCTTTAGAGCCCTTGCAACAGGGCGAGTGGGTGACGACCAGGCGACGTACACGTAGAACTGAGCATCACTCTTCTAGGATCCACGTGTCCAATCGGTTTTCCCCACTCAGTGACTCACCCACTGAGAGACCGGTTGCAAAAAGTGCTCTGGTTATTGGCGACTGCCAGCTCAGACACGTGCAAATCGCTACCCCCTTAGAGACCCCAGCAACCATAGTCTGGTGCATCCTGGGGGCCAGGGCTCCAGACATCAGGGCAAACCTCAAAGTGCTGGCTAATGCTAAACGCTCATTCTCTAGAATAGTTATCCACGTCGGCACTAACGATGTTCGTCTCAAGCAGTCAGAGATTACTAAGGCTAATTTTAAAGAGGTGTGTGGAACCGCTGCAATGATGTCTGATGAAGTAGTTGTCTCTGGTCCTCTACCAATTAGGCGTGGAGGCGAAACCTACAGCAGGTTATGGTCGCTACGTTGCTGGATGTCTAAGTGGTGCTTAGAAAACAACATTGCTTTTATTGATAATTGGTGTACTTTTGAGGGAAGGCCTGGCCTTTTGAAATGGGACGGCATCCATCCTTCCCGGGAGGGTGCTGCGCTCATGTCACATAACATAGCCGTTTTTTCTTCAGATAGGAATAAAAATTGACAATTCAGAGCCAAGGCCAGGCAGCAGACAGAATGGCCTAACCAACTGCCTGTGAACTGCCAGAAGTCGTCACCCACAATAACTAGGTTCCATACCATTAATACAGTTATCAAGTATCGCAGTGAGCAAAAAACAAAAAGAGTCCAAAAAGTGTGCCAAAAAAATCTTATTAATATCAATACAACCTCAAGTAATGTAAGAAACATTTTTAAGTTAAAACTTGGGTTACTAAACATTAGGTCACTTTCATCAAAATCAACTCTAGTTCAATAAATAATAACTGATAACTTCCTAAATGTCTTTTGTCTCACAGAGACCTGGATTAGGGCCAATGAATACCTAGCATTAAATGATGCCTTTCCACCTGGTTATACTTATGCTCATAAACCACGTCTTAGTCGACGAGGAGGTGGCTATGATCTATAAAGAAAACATAAATGTAACACTTAATAATAAGTATGAGTCAAAATCCTTCGAAGCTCTTGTACTCAACATAAGCAGCTCATCTGCATTGAAGAATAAATCCAATCTAATGCAACTTATTACCATATACCGCCCTCCCGGCCCATATACAGAGTTTATTAAAAAATTTGGTGAATTTCTCTCTAACATAGTAATCTCATCAGACAAGGCCTTAATAGTCAGTGTCTTCAATGTTCACTTTAAAACCCACTAGACTCATTTAAATTAGCCTTTGACTCCATCCTAGAGTTTTAACTAAAACCAGAAAGTTTGACCATATCAGTCCTGTGTTATCAAACTTGCACTGGCTACCAGTTAAGTTTCGTGTTGAGTACAAAATTCTATTAATAACATATAAAACTCTACATGATCAGGCTCCACAGTATCTGAGTGAGCTGATTCAATCGTACAAGCCAACACATGAGCTCCGATCTCAAGGTGCTGGTCTACTCTTAGCTCCTAGAATAAATAAATTTACTGCTGGTGGAAGAGCGTCCCACAAGGCTCCTCAACTTTGGAATAGCCTTCCAGTTACTGTTCGTGATTCTGAATCACTATTAACCTTTAAAAATAAATTAAAAACACATTTATTTAATCTTGCGTTTAATTAATCCCCTGTAGATAAAGATGTAGATCTCAGGCTTGGCTGTGTTGGGGGGGTAATCTGTGATCAGTGTATGCTGGCGTTTCACCGCTTCACCCACCTCATCATTAATGGGGGGGGTGTGGCGCTGAAATGATGCTGTTCTGGGGAGCCATCTCAACTATGTAGAGTCTGCAGTATTTGCCTCTTTTAGTTATGCTGCTCTAGTCAGTGATGCTGGAGTCACATACTGCACTGTGTCAATAAATTACTTATTAATTAAATGCCGTGCTTTATTATCAGCTCTAACTGTAACGGGTGCCTAGGGCACCTGTTCCATGTTTGTTAATTTACTTTAATTAATGTCATTTTGTTTGTTTAATGATCTCTTTCTGTTGATTGGTTGTGTTGTGCATGTGATCGGTTTTCATTTGTATTTATTTCCTTCTTTCCCTGTCCTCGGGGCACTTCGTGCTTTATGTTTTGTTCACTCGTCGGTACCTTTGTTTTGTGGTGTTACTACACCTTTAATAAAATTCCATTTCCCTGCTACCTGCGTGCCTGGCTCCCTTCAGCGCGTTAGAACGCGACGGCTCTGCGCTTCCTATGCGCAGCTGCTTCAATCTCTGGGTAGGCAAGTGTAACACTAACTGCCTTCCTTGTCTGTTTTTTTTTTAGGTGTGACCGGCTTCCTGGAGATCTTCATCCATGGCTCTGCTGACGAATACTGGATGGAACCTAAATATCAATTGGACTGGCGGTCCTGCAGGACACCCTTAATGGACTCACGTATAGTTTTCCAGTTTTTATTTTTTCCATTTGTTTAATATCTGTACATAACTGTCCTACATTGTTGTTGCTGCCTGGCCGCTCAAGGAGGATGAGTCTGGTCCTCCAAAGGTTTCTTCCTTAAAATAATAACATAACAGGGTTTTTTTTGCCACTGTCGCTTCGGCTTGCTCTTTGGGGGTTTAAAGGCTTTTCATTCTGTAAAGCTGCTTTGTGACAATGTACTGTTGTAAAAAGCACTATATAAATAAATAACAAATAACATAAATTTAAAGCGGCACGGTGGCTTAGTGGTTAGCACGTTCGCCTCTCAGCGCTAGGGATTCCCGGTTCGAATCCCCATCTGGGTGGAGTTTCTATGTTCTCCCCGTGTCTGCGTGGTTTTCCTCCGGGTTCTCCGGTTTCCTCCCACAGTCCAAAAACATGGATCAAGTTAATTGAATTCTTAAAATTGCCCCGTTTAGAGTGTGTCTGTGTGAGTGAGTGTGTGCCCAGCGATGGATTGGCGCCCTTTCCTGGGTCTATCTGCCCAGCGCCCGAGACGTTCTTCCCTGGATGGGCATGGGGAACCCCACCGCGACCCTAATAGAGGATAAGCGGGAGATAATGAATGAATGAATAACATAAATTTACAGAAGTCAGAGATGGCTGCAGCCAGAGAGGACTTGTGAAATCGCAGAGTAATTGCACTCTTTGTTCACTTCTGATCACTCTTCAAATTTGGCTTAGTTCATTTCCTATGGGAAAAATCTGATATTTAAAGTAGAGTAACTTGTTTAATTTTTTAGCTGCAAACACGAAACTTGCCATGTCCTAAGGCAGGGGTGCTCAATACGTCGATCAAAGGGGTGTCCGGTCGATCGCAATGGAGGTTTGAGAAAAAAAATCACATATCAGCGCTTTTTTTTTTTACAAAACAGTATCGGAAGCATCTATACACACGCGCGCACACATTTTAACACACAATGTGATTCATTCCGAATCGCGATATCTGCAAGCGAGCGGTCTGCCCCCCCACCGGTCTCTCTCGCTGTTTCAAAAACTGACACGTGGCCACGCCCCCATGCCTAAATCCCCGTGGGGGGGGGGTTCCCCATGCCCATCCAGGGGAGAGCGTCTCAGGCGGTGGGCAGATACACCCAGGACAGGGGGGCAATCTATCTCTGTGCACACACACACATCTCTATATGGGGCAATTCAGAGAATTTAATCGACTCGATCCATGTTTTGGGCTTGATCCATGTTTTTGGGCAATCACAATAGCATGAATTTTACACTCAGTGAACAGCTGTGACATTCAACTTGGCATTGTCATAAGATGTCACCCTTCAAAAAAGCCAAGTTTGCTAGATCTGTCAGACAACAGGTTTTATGTGCCATTAGTGTTGGGAGTAAACATGTAGTAGAAACAATTCAGTGTTAAGATATCCCATGTCACAGAATGGAATTACCAAGTGCTAAACGACAAATAAAAACACACGCCCTCACTGGCAGAATGCGATATCAGTTCCACATAGTGTATGATATCAGCACAATACAAGGTTGCTGAAAGCTTAGTTACAGTAACACAAAAACAAAAAAATGTATATTAGTAATTATAAGGTAGTATATATGCAATTTACAAAACTGGGATATATCCAGTTTTAGTGACAAAGGTATGTTTTTCAGGGTTTTGTTTTGAGTTTGAGTGCAACCATCATTACATTAATCTAAAAATCCAATACTGACTACATGCTTTTTACACTAAATCTATGCTTACTCATTGGAAGAAAGCAACTTAATCCTTACTGTTTAACATATACAAAGAAGGCTTCAAGCGCAACTTAAAAAACCCTGTAGCAGTCAATGAAGCAAAATGAGAAAGTTGTCCAGTTAAGACCAATTGAGCAAACACAATAAAAAGCAGAGCAAGTGGTAAAGCAGTTGGCAGAGCGAGCATAACAGTAAATGACACAGTGCTGGCTGAGCAAACAACATCCAATTGCAAAGCAAAAGGGTCTGGGAACTGTACTTTTACAGCTACAGATTGCAGTTTAACATTACAACTATATGGAAGCAGAAACCATGTTGTTTTTTTATGTGCTGTTGCCAACTCCTCAATAAGGAAAGTAGCTATTGGTTGTCCATTTGTCCATTTGTGTGTTTAAGATTTCAATCTATATTTCCAAAATACACATCAACTTGTGCACTTCGCTCTAGTGACGAATGTTGCCTGGCGACTCGACCTCACTGGGGTGCTAATTCTCACTACATGGAGCTCACTACTGCAAAATGGTAGAACAATCTTCCCAACTCTGTCCGTAAGGCTGCGTCACTTAGCATCTTTAAGAAAAAACTCAAAACACATCTCTTTCACAATCATTTGATATATAAAAAAGGTGGTATCAGATAATGATCAGGTTTGTTCATTCTAAAGTGTAGCTGTTTTTTCCATAACTACTGACTACTACAACTGACCAATGAGTGTGTTGTGAAACGGGGCTCATGGCAGAACCCGCTACTTACTGAGAACAGAAACTGAAGAACACGCGTGTCTCGAAAAGTATTCAATAACATCAGAAAAGTTGTTTGATTTGTCAATAGTCCCTTTTTAAAAAATAAGATGCTAGAGGTTCTGAGAAATTATGGAATTATGTGAGAAAGTTGCTAGTTTGGCAACAGTGGGCGCACAGATGATTTAAGATGAATCTTTCACAATGCTATTGTAATGTTTAATGTTTGTTCTATTGTATTATTCACACAGTATTAAGTAAATTACATTATGTATAACCAAATCAGTAAAGTCATAGATATTTCCTCAACAGAATAGCTTGCATGTTTGGCCAAATGCATAGCTGGTCATGGCGGTGAGCCAAGACCAAATATGGTATTAACATAACATGAGATGTAGTGAGATGCCAATGAAGGGAAGTACAGTAGGATGTCTTTTAACTTCTTGAGGGTACTTAAACTAAGACTCCTAAGTGAAAGCTTAGAGCTCTCACGAGGTGTTCTGGACTTGTACCGTTTTGACTTTTTAGTAAAATGCATAAAATTCTTTTGATATACTCCACAATTTCTGACCATTATTAGTTCATAGAACACTATCCAATGAACTCACCCTCAACAAATGAACTTTAAAGTAAGTGATATAATACAAAATACATATTTCTGCTAAGAGAAAGCAATGGGGATTAATTGCTGATAAAGCAGAAAAATGTGCTACTGCGTTTGGCAGTATTGTGAACCCAAACCAGCAGGAAATGCAAAACAGGCTGTTCACTGAGGGCATGGTCCTCTTATGAAAAAGTAACCCTTGATATTTTCACAATGACTGGTGCCAAGATCTGTGGATACACGAGTGCATATAGTAGTGCAAGGCTAGAAACTGACCCCAGTGAAGGTAAACATTGTGTGTTGGTGGATGATGCAATAAAATATTGGAGAGCTGAGCAGTTTTCGCAGCTTGGCAATGGCATTGTTTAGCTGGCAAAGTCAATTTGAATAACCTGATGGTCTGGTTGTGAGGTGGTTTTTGGCATCACAGGAATACAACTGTCACATTCCAGGACACAATAGCTGACCAGTTAAGCAGACCCAGAGGGCCGTAAGTCACACTTACTTACCACTTCTTTTGCGGCTGAGTGACATCCCCACAAGTGATGAGTGGCTAGGCTGAACAGGGGCTCCCCTATGGTACCATCACATTTGATGTAGCTGCTTGATTACCAGTTTGGTAAATGCTCCCACGTTTGCCTTTTGCATTTTTTATTATTTTTGCAGTGTACACATGCTCTCTGAAGTAAACGTCTGTGTTCCAACATGGTAGCAAGGGTAGTGTTTAACCTGGTGTATGGTATGGTTTGTGGGGGCACAAGCAAACACACACACACACTATATAAAGTAGCAATTTACTGCATCTAATTCATCTCGAATCCAGACTTAGGGAGGAATCCAGAAAACCCGGAAAAAAACCTACATGGTGAGAACATGGAAACTCCACACTAAGAGGCGAGCATGTTGACAACTAAATCACCATGAGTCACATAATGATGGATTTTCCTAAGTCCTCTTTTTCTACACAATACTATTGCTTTTCATTCATTCATTCATTATCTCCCGCTTATCATCTATTAGGGTCGCGGTGGGGTTCCCCATGCCCATCCAGGGGAGAACGTCTCAGGCGCTGGGCAGATAGACCCAGGACAGGGCGCCAATCCATCGCTGGGCACACACTCACTCACACAGACACACTCTATAGGGGGTAATTTGGAGAATTCAATTAACTTGTTCCATGTTTTTGGACTGTGGGAGGAAACCGGAGAACCCGGAGGAAACCCACGCAGACACGGGGAGAACATAGAAACTCCACCCAGATGGGGATTCGAACAGGGAATCCCTAGCGCTGAGAGGCGAACGTGCTAACCACTAAGCCACCGTGCCGCCCACTATTGCTTTTAAAACTTTTAAAACAATAATGTTACTAGAATAAAGTTCTGTATGGCATTGACACCAGAAACAGGCACTTACATAGATTTTTTCAAGTGTAATTGACCATATTCATATATTTGATAATCTTAATAAGTAATTAACAATTCATTCATTCATTCATTATCTCCCGCTTATCCTCTATTAGGGTCGCGGTGGGGTTCCCCATGCCCATCCAGGGGAGAACGTCTCGGGCGCTGGGCAGGTAGACCCAGGACAGGGCGCCAATCCATCGCTGGGCACACACTCACTCACACAGACACACTCTATATGGGTCAATTTTGAGAATTCAATTAACTTGATCCATGTTTTTGGACTGTGGGAGGAAACCGGAGAACCCGGAGGAAACCCACGCAAACACGGGGAGAACATGGAAACTCCACCCAGATGGGGATTCGAACCGGGAATCCCCAGCGCTGAGAGGCGAACGTGCTAACCACTAAGCCACCGTGCCGCCGTAATTAACAATATGATTGTTAATTAAATTCTGCATAGAAAATATAAAAGAGTTTATGTTCCTGCCACAAGTTAATACAATAGTCACTATTTAAGAAAGAAGTCTGTTATTTTAGTATGTAGCATGTTCTTGTTGTTTTGTTTGTAACCTCCCATTTTACATTATTCTACATATTAAAAAAATGATACAGTATACAGTATACACCGAGCTCCATGAAAAACAGCTAGGTCAAAGCAAAAGAACATGACCTCTTACTGACTTTTGCTGCTAAAATCCAATTGAATATGTAATAGTTCATGTTGACATTTATATGAAAATTAACGCATGCATGCATCTGCGTGCACTCACAAACACACACACACGTCAGGCTTTTTATAACCAAGCCTGGGTGACAGATGTTTATCAGTTCCAAATGGAAGGGATTCCCAGTGGACAGCCGACAGAGATTTACTTTACTTGCCTCCCTTGTCTATTTCTCTCTATTTCAGACTCTTTCTGTAGACCATTTTACCTTTCTCTGTGTCCCCTATTCTTACATCCTCCCCCACTATTTCTGTGATTAACAATTACATTTTGTTTCTGATAAAAGGCCTGTACAACCATGTTACAGGATATTTCACAATATTATAGATTTTAGTTAAAAACCCTATAAAATCTTTTTTCATTTGTATTACAATATTATGAGACATTTATCAGAAGGTCAGAAAATATAACTTAATAAAGTTATGTAATCATACTTTGAGTCATACCTCATAATACCACCTGGATTGAAAGTACATGGCATTTAACATGGTAATTGTATTTATGTGTGTGTGCATGAGAAAGAGAGAGACAGAGAACGAGTACTTTTGCCTCTAGGTACAAACAAGTAGGCTAGGGTTAGGCAACACACATCTTCTGAGTTATGTGGTATTCTTTAACCTCTCTCTAGTGATTCTCTTGCTTACATAAAAAATAATTAACTGTCTTTCCTTACATGTACTTTTTTTCTTGTTCAAGGTCTAAAGTCTTAAAACTTGAAGTCAACCATTTGTAAAATAAAATGAAAACATATTAACACTTCACCAATCTTATCTTTTCATACTTCATAGCAGGATTTAAATACATCATAAAAAAAAGAACCCTTTTGTTGTGAATCATATAATTATTTATTATTATTTGACTTTTTTATTTTAAAAGATGTTAGACTAATCTGCTGGTACCTTCATTTAAAAGGTGTAAATATTTGCAACAACACCAGGATTTTTTTTTTCTTTTTGTTTAAAAATTGCCCTTTAATTATGCAGGGTACAGGGAACAAGTCAGCAGTTTGTGTAGGAACTAACTGCTGTAGCTTTGGATTACCTGTTAATGCTCTTAGATCTGTGTGTCGGCACCATTAGAGTCACGGTAATAGATATCATATTTGTCATATTTTGTTATTAGTTTTGGGGTGTTTTTATTCTTAGATATTAAAATTACTGTCGGTTAGTGAGAATATAGCTGTCATTAGCGGTTTCAGTTCTAGTTTCAGTCTGCTGCCTATTGGCACCTTGCATTCAACGTGTTATTGTTCCGGAGGGGGCGTGGGCTAGTTCATTTAAGAATCGTCGATATGCTAACGCGATAGCAGATGCAACAGCCCTGTCATGTTTAGCCCTCTCGTATGAAGACCTGCGAGTCTACCTTCGCGAGTCCACCGAGGAAGGACTACTAATGAGTTTGATTTCTAACTCATTTGTCCACCATTTTCGGTTGATTACTCCTCTTACATAATTCACTTCTGAAATCCATTTTATACCTATTCAAACCTTCTTTCTCTTCAGTATGTGTTTTCAGTTCATCCCTGTAATTTCCTCCTGACGCAGGCGTTCCTTTCCTCAGAAGAGAAGGTGCACTCTTGCACACCTGTGAACTCTGCAACAGGTGAATACCAGCGAGTCAATACAATACTTCACCTTCTCTGCAGGACTATGGAACTGTCAGTCAGCCACCAAGAAATCTGATTTCATTCCTGAAATGAAATTCCTGACATCCTGATGGTCGTCCTTGGTGATTTCAACATTCACTTAGACCGACCCTACGCTTCTGAGTTTCTTGCTCTTATTTCCAGCCGGGCCCTCCATCTATTATACACTTTAGCTACCCACCGGGCTGGTAACCAGCTTGACACGCTCATGTTTCTCTTCTGACCTACACATCACTTCGCTTCATGAATCAGATCACTTTTTTATGCAGTTCTCTGTTTCTCTTCCTCCACCTCCCGTGATCATCACTAAAACCACTCAGGTATGTCATAATTTTAGCTCTCTTTCTAATACACTTTTTGCTGACTTGGTTATAGATGCCCTTCCTTGCATCAGTAACTTCTTAACCCTTGACACTAACACTGCATCAAGCACATTCTGCTCCACCTTGCCTTCCTGTCTTGACCAGGTCTGTCCAAAATCCACCAGGAAAACTCACAGCTCTCTGTCCAGTCCCTGGCTCACAGAGGTGCTTCAGAAACAATGCACTTCTCTTCTATCTGCTGAAAGAAAATGGCATAAGCCTGGTCTGTCTTCAGATTTAGAAACATACCAGTCCACACTCTCCGAAGGATGTAACTGCTGCTAAGTCCTTGTTCTTCCAGTCCAGGGTAACATGCATCTCAGAACCCCACACCTTATTTAGTACCTTTAACTCTTTACTTAACTTTAACTCCTCCTTCTCCCCCTCCCAACACCTCTCTGTCAGCCGATGCCTTTGCAGCCTTCTTCACAGAAAAGATTGATAGCATCAGTAAACTCTTTCATACCCACCTTTTCCACAACACTACATCTCACACATCCAGCCAACCAACCTTCTCCTTCTCTCCCCTGTCTCCAAATCTGACATCTGCAAAATTCTTCTTGCCAACAACCTGACTACTTGAAACCCACTTGATTCTGTCCCATCT
The DNA here is from genome assembly GCA_019802435.1 of Corydoras maculifer. Lineage (NCBI taxonomy): Eukaryota > Metazoa > Chordata > Actinopteri > Siluriformes > Callichthyidae > Corydoras > Corydoras maculifer. The sequence goes on from JAFMOD010001175.1 coordinate 338,782, forward strand.
TACCTTCTTCAATCCAGTGCCTCCACTATCACACCAGCACTTACACACATCATCTCCTCTTTCACGTCTTGCACTTTTCATGATTCGTTCAAACATGCCATAGTAAAACCTCTGCTCAAAAAGCCAACGCTCTAACCAAAAGTGGTCGAGAGCTAAAGACCTGTATTACTTTTACCCTTCCTGTCTAAAACACTTAATCGGGTCGTATCTACACAGGTCTCCATGTTTCTTAATCAGAACTCTTAGATCGCAATCAGTCTGGTTTTAGGTGTGGTCACGCCACTGAGACAACATTGCTTTCTGTGATTGACTCCCTTAAATCTGCCAAAGCTAACTCTCAATCCTCTGTCCTCATTCTGCTATACCTTTCTGTAGCATTTGATACAGTAAATCATCAGAATCTACTGTCCACTCTATTTGAATTAGGCTTTTTTGATACGACACTTGAATGGTTTCGATTCTATCTAACAGGAAGGACCTTCAAAGTGTCATGGAATTGGTAGATCTCTAACTCTTACCAAGTACTCTCTGGTGTTCCTCAGGGCTCTGTAATTGGTCCTCTCCTCTCTCATTATACATGACATCACTGAGCACAGTCATTCAGGCGCATGGTTTCTCTTACCACTGCTATGCTGATGAGACTCAGCTTTATTTGTCTTTTGCCCATGAAGACACCACGATCTCAAATCAGATATCTGCCTGCCTCACCGACATATCTGTTTGGATGAAGGCCCGTCATCTTAAATTAAATTTAGCAAACAGAGCTTCTCATAATCCCGGCAAAACCCTCAATCCATCACAACCTAAGCTTCCAAATTGGCGGCTCCACAATCTCTCCAACTGATTTTGTCTGTAACCTTGGTTGCACCATAAACTCCCACCTTAAACTCTCTAATCATGTTATAAAAACTGCCTGTTCCTGCAGATTCCTTCTTTATAACATCAGGAAGATCAGAACTTTGACTGAACATACTACCCAGCTGTTAGTTCAAGCCCTCATCCTATCCCAGCTTGATTACTGTAATGCGTTACTTGCCAGTCTGCCAGTTTCCACAACCAGACCACTACAAATAAGTCAAAACTCTGCTATCTTTTCAAAATACACTCTGGCTCGTTCACTTCACTACAGTGATGATTGCCACCTAGTGATTCTCACTGAGGAGCTAATTCACACTCTGTGGGGTTCACTACTGCAAAATGGTGGAACGATCTTCCTGACCCTGTCAGCAAGGCAGAGTCACTAGGCATTTTTAAAAAACTACTAACAAATATCTGTTGTAGAAAAAAAAGAGGGGGTGGTGCAGCATCATATAACGATCAGGTTAGATAATTTTACAGTGTAGCTAGTTTTCTTAATAACTACTGACTTGTAATATTTTCATTTGTAAGTCGCTTTGGATAAAAGCATCTGCTAAATGACTAAATGTAATGTAATGTTATGACACACCAAAACTGTGCCATGTACAAGAGTTGTATGTCTTAGTTATGTTCATGTTATGTGTTATGTTCACTCTTAGCACTAGTTTTGTACTAGTCTTAGCACTAGCACTTTGACTATATCTGTGGCATGTTCTTTTTGCTTTACTTTTGCCCTTACTCTTTCACAAATATAAGAAGTAGTGACAACAAATCCAATGCCAACACCTTTTCAGACATATTCTCGACAGTGATAGTGCCGATCAGACATCATTTTGTAAATGAGAACGGAGGAAATGAGAGGGGTAATTGACTCACCCAATGTGTGGTCTTGTAAATGTGTCTGTGTGTCTATGCAGGGGATAAGGTGGAAGAGAGCGGCTTTCAGCAATGGAGAGAGGTAGCTGGAGAGTGAGAGACAACACAAGAGCTGTGTTTGTGTGTGTGTGTTGTTTAAGTGAAGTTCACCCACAATATGTGTCAAAAAAACAGTGTCTTAATTTTCCATACCACCAAATCTTTTACACATTATAATAAAGCAAAAAGGCATGAGATAGCACACATTATTGTGAATCAATCATGGGAAAAAGATGTTATTACACACGATCTGTAGCGGTACAATTACAACTCTTTCCCTACTTTTTGCACAATAATACACAACCTCTCATGCCTTATTGCTTTTATAAAATGGTTATAAACATATTGAAATAAAAAACAAGGTTTGACTCAAAAATGTGTTTATTAAAAGCATTAATGTTAAAAACTGGACTTTCGCGTTACGATGGGGGTAATGGTAGGAGCCAATATACAGGTGCCACTAAAACAGGGTATATGTATATATAGACACACACATTCATTCATTTATCATCTCCTGCTTTATCCTCTAGTAGGGTCGCGGTGGGGTTCCCCATGCCCATCCAGGGGAGAACATTTCGGGCGCTGGGCAGATAGACCCAGGACAGGGCGCCAATCCATCGCTGACACACACACACACATATATATATATATATACACCGATTGTCACTTAACATTAATCCCGGGGCGCACAGGGGGTTCCACACAAAACAACCCGGATGTGAAGGGAGTTAGCGCGAGTAGCACTATAGCCCTACGGCAGCCGGCAAATGAAATGAAGTGAAACTAAAACCTCAGCGACAAAGTGAGGTGCGCAATTCGCGTGAACGCAAAAGAAATAAACAAACTAAGCAGCATTTTGTAAAACACTGCCTCCGCGATCGCGGCGCAAACCCAAACCGAAATGAAACGGTGTGACGTCACCGAGTGCTGCACACACGTCTCCCGTTATCCCCTAATCCCAATACCAAAAGCTGTAAATAAGGAAGCTGGCAGCTGGATCTCGTCAGACCTGATTGCCACTGCGCTTCCTGGGAGTTGGAGTTTTAGCCCTGGCGCAGTAGGTCTCTGTCACCCCCCCTGTGGCGACATGGCCTGTGACAGTACCCCCCTCTAGGGGCGGCTCCCGACAACCCCATTCCAGCAGCCCGATTGCGTCTAAACTCTCAAATGAGTTCAAGGTCTAGGATGTTTCGGGCCGGGAGCCAGGAGCGCTCCTCTGGGCCATAGCCCTCCTAGTCAACTAAGTACTGGGTGGAGCCCTGGACCTTTCAGGAGTCCAGCAACCCTCGCACTGTGTACGCAGGGCCCCCTGCGACAGTTCGTGAGGGAGGTGGCGAAGGTCTGACACAAATAGGGCTTGAGTCTGGACACGTGGAATGTGGGGTGTATTTTCATGGCCGAAGGCAAATCCAATCTGTATGTGACTGTATTAATGCGTTGGACTATTTTGAAAGGCCCCACACATTTTGGTGCCAGCTTGCTGGCTCGCCCCTTCAGGGGAATGTTGCGGGAGGATAACCAGACCCTCTAACTTGGGCGGTATGAGGGTCCTACCTGCCGTTTGCGATCTGCCTTGCGTCGCATGGTTTCCACACTCGCCAAGTACGACGGCATCGACGCACGTACTGTTGGGCTGCGGGGACCCCCACCTCAGCCACCTGTTCAGGGAACATGGGCGTGGGGTAACCAAATTGGCATTCGAACGGGGACATGCCGATTGCTGAATGCCACAGCGTGTTATGAGCGTATTCAGCCCAAGGTAAAAGCTCTGCCCAAGAACAAGGATGGTCGGTAGTGAGGCACTGAAGCATACGGCCTAGCTCCTGGTTGAGCCTTTCAGTCTGACCATTGGATTCTGGGTGAAACCCAGATGACAGACTTACGGTGGTCCCCAAGGATTGTCCGAATGCCTTCCAGAAGTGAAGGCTGGTGAATTGAGGGCCCCGGTCAGAGACTATGTCTCGAGGGATCCCATGGACCCAGACCACATGTTGGACTAGGAGGTCCGCTGTCTCCTTGGCATTGCGCAACTTGGGCAGAGCCACAAACTTGCTTGCCTTGGAGAGCCTGTCTACAAGAACCATGATGACGTTATTGTTCTCTGACGGTGGAAACCCTGTTACAAAATCTAGGGCGATGAGTGACCAAGGTTGCGAGGGGACTGGGAGAGGTCGCAATGGTCCAGGGGTACGGCCCCGGGGGATCTTGCTGTGAGCGCACGTTTCACACGCTGCCACGAACTCTCGGACAGACCCCTCCATACCTGGCCACCAAAACCTGCGTTGTAAGAAGTCCAGGGTTCTGGTGAGGATGCAAAAAAATGTGGATGCATGCCCCCACGATAGCATTTTCCTGCGTAGCTCCAGCGGAACGAATAACCAGCCTGGTGGATTGCCCCCAGGTCCTGGGTTCCGTTGGAGGGCTTCCTTTACTTGTGTCTCAATGGGCCAGGTCAGGGCTGCCACGACACGGGGTTGTGGTAAGATTGGTTAGGGGTCAGGGTTCGGGGTCAGGGTTCGGGGTCCTCCCTCCCCCTCCCTCCCCCCTCCCTCCCTGAGACCATAGCTGTGAGAGAGCATCTGGCTTGGCATTTTTGGAACCTGACCTATAATCAATGTAACGGCAAAGCGTTCAAAGAAAAGAGACCAGCAGGCTTGCCGGGCATTGAGACGCTTTGCCTGCTGAACATAGGCCAGGTTCTTGTGGTCAGTCCAGACTAGAAATGGGTGTTTGACTCCCTCTAGCCAGTGCCTCCACTCCTCAAGTGCCAACTTTACTGCCAACAGTTCTCGATCCCCCACTGGCTAATTACGTTCGGCGGGGGTTAGCCGACGAGAAAAGTAGGCACGGGGTGAAGTTTGGGAGTGGTCCCAACACATTGGGAGAGCACAGCTCCAATCCCCACTTCAGAGGCCATCGAAATGGGCCGGGGGTTTTCCGGGTCAGCGCTGTTAGGGGGGCCGCTATCGCGCTGTACTTCCTTACAAATTTTCTAAAGAAATTCGCGAAGCCTAAGAAACGCTGGACCTTCCGGCGTGAGGTTTGATGTGGCCAACCTGTAACTGCCGGGATCTTGGCCTTATCCATCCTCAGGGTTCCTTGGGATATGATGAATCCTAGGAAGGACACCGTTTAGGTATGGAAGTTTGACTTCTCCAATTTGACAAAAAGGTGATTATCTAGGAGAAGCTGAAGGACACGACGGACATGGCCTATGTGCTCCTTGATTGACCGGCTATAGATAAGGATGTCGTCGAGGTAGACGTAGGCATAACGATCAATCGCCTCCCTCAAAACAGCTGGGGCATTTATTAAGCCAAAGGGCATGACCAGATACTCGTAATGCCCTGTCGGCGTAAGGAACGCCGTCTTCCATTCATCCCCCTGTCTGATGCAAATCAGGTTGTATGCGCTGCGGAGATCCAACTTGGTAAAAATCGTGGCCTTCTGCAGCGCCTCAAACCCGGTGGACATCAGTGGCAGGGGGTAACGATCCCTGACGGTTATGCTGTTTAGCCCACGGTAGTCTATACACGGTCGTAATGTACCGTCTTTCTTCCCGACTAAGAAGACGCCTGCCCCCGCAGGTGAGGAGGATGGTCGAATGAAACCCATGTCCAGGGCCTCCCGGATATATGCCTCCATAGCAGTGTGTTCTGCGGCACTTAAGGAAAACAGCCACCCCTAGGCGGTGACATGGGCCATTAATGGCACATTCATGGTCACGGTGAGGTGGGAACACCTCTCCAATGTCATGGTACTCGTGGACCTTGGAGAGATCAATGGTGTTGGGTTTGGTTGGTACTGGAGTCTCCCGACTCAGCAGGCATGCCTCACTACATCGAAGTGCCCAGCCATAAACCGATCGCGATTGCCAGTCGATGCGCGGGTTATGCTTCTCCAACCACGGGAACCCTAAGATCAGCATGAGCCGGGGGGCCCTGGTGATGTAGAAATTAAGGGTCTCTTCATGCCCCCCAATGCGAAGGCGGACAGGAAGGGTAGTATGAGTGATGGGACCTGCTCCTAGCATCCGGCCGTCCAAAGCCACCACCGGTAGTGGTACCGGCAGAGTCACGACGGGTAGATTTAAATTCTTTGCCAGCTCACCATCAATGAAGTTTCCCGCAGCCCCAGAGTCTACATAAATCCCGACCTCCGCCCTAGCCTTGCTTCTCCAAATTAACTGTCCCCTTATGGTGACGCCTACGGGGGTAGGTAATATATGGCTTATATTATATATGACCGACCTGGCCCGGGAGTTTCCCAACAGTCTTGTTGGTGCTCGGGCACCCCCTAGTTGCATCGGCTCCTCCCCAGATCCCGATCTCTCTGGGTTGCGAGCTGGGGCTGGCCAAGCAGGCCGAGGGCTTAGGGCCCTTGTGCAATTTGCCCTTTCCCTAGCGCGTTGTCGCAAGCGTGTGTCTAAGCGAATGCACATCTCGTACATCTCGGTAAGGCAGGTAGGCGGGTCCCAAACCGCAAGCTCATCCTTCATCCGCTCACTAAGGCCCTGGTGGAAAATGCCTAGCAGAGAACCCTCGCACTACCCGCTTTTCGCAGCCAGGGTGCGGAATTCGAGTACGTAGTCGGTGGCAGAACGCATCCCCTAGGTTAGGGAATGTAAGCGTGGGCCGGTTTCACGCCCCTCCCTGGGGTTGTAGAAGGTCTGCCGGATTGCCTGACGGAAGGTCCGTTCCGTGGCGCACTCGCTGGCTTCCGCCTCCCACAGAGCATTCGCCCAGGTTAAGGCCTTGCCATTTAGTAAGGAAATCATAAAGGCTACCTTAGAACGCGCGGTGGAAAACCTAGAAGGCTGCTGTTCGATAGCCAGTGAGCGCTGGAGCAGGAATCCCCTGCAGCGCTCTGCCTCCCCAGCGAACCTCTCTGGAGTAGCAATCTGTGCGTCGGGGGGGGGGGGGGGGGGGGGGGGGGGGGGGGGGGGGGGGGGGGGGGGGGGGGGGGGGGGGGGGGGGGGGGGGGGGGGGGGGGGGGGGGGGGGGGGGGGGATATATATATATATATATATATATATATATATATATATATATATATATATATATATATATATATATATATTTCATTGAATTCCAATCCAAGATGGCGGCGTGCATGGACGCAGCGGCTTACAGCTCTCCCTATTTGTGTTTTTTTTTTTGGTGTTTTTTTTATGTTGTTTTGTTACATTGTACATCGTTTACAAACTCCTACAAAAGCTACACCCGTATGGATTTACTGGACATCGACTTTTCATCGCATTCGCAACATTCCGGACGTGATAGCGAGACCAGCGGGATCTCCGTGGATTGTTATCGGGTCTGGTAAGCGACGTAGACAGCGTCGCGAGAGGAAGCAAAAACGGGGCTGCAGGGCTGGACTGCTGAATAAGCTAGAAACAGCCCCTTAAACAACCACTGCCAAGCCTCTATCTCTCAAACGCCAGATCCATGGTACACAAAACGGATATTCTAGTACTACAAATAGCTGGTAATCGCCACATTCGAGACTGCTGTTTGCTTATCATGGCTACATGCTCAGATCCCCGATGTTACAGTGCAGCTAGCAGGACGCACAATACACAGATGGGACAGGAACAGCGACTCCGGGAAGAACACTAGTGCGAGTGTGGAGGGCTCTAGGTGCATGAAGGTTGGTGCAACAATAGCACTGTACTGGACAGACACTGTTCTCCCGACTTAGAGTTCATGTCGGTGAGATGCAGACCATTTTACCTGCCTAGAGAGCTCACTGTAATTATCATTACTGCAGTCTACATCCCACTAGATGCAAATAAAAAAACAGCTGCTCCCTGCCTTCCATAACCTCCATCTACCACTCCCGCAGTCTCAGCAGCGGCAGGAACATCCTAAGGGACAATACTCACATGCACATGTCTTTTCTATAGTTTTTTTTCTATTTATATATAATGCACTTTAAGGAGGAGCTTAAATCGCGTTATACGATGTATACTGTGTATGCAGGGTATAATGACAATAAAGGCTTTCTATTCTATTTAACGATTGCCACTTAACGTTAATCCTGGGGTGCACAGGGGCTTCCGCACAAAACGTCCCAACCGAGGTTCGAATCGGCAGACTGCGAGGTACGAGCGCAGGACCAACCATCATATTGCCACCTGGATGTGAAGGGAGTTAGCGCGAGTAGCGCTATAGCCCTATGGCAGCCTGCAACTGAAGTGAAGTGAAACTAAAACCTCAGCGACAGAGTGAGGTGCGCAATTCGCGTGAACACAAAAGAAATAAACAAACTAAAGAGCAGTTTGTAAAACACTGCCTCCGCGACCGCGGCGCAAACCCAATCCGAAATGAAAGTGTGACGTCACTGAGTGCTGCACACATGTCTTCCGTTATCCCCTTATCCCAATACCAAACGCTGTGTTCTGGGGCACCCTGCCGCCTCAGCGGATGAGTGGCGTTCGACCGAACGCATTATTTGGACACAATAATAATAATGGTATACACAGAGCGGAAGTAATTGCGATATTGCCCCAGGGCGTGCCCTGGCAACCAATATCATAGGGAACTTATCAACCGACCACACACTGCGCATGAAAAAGGAGCCGGAGTGGCGAGGACGCTCTGCCACACGCCACTTTAAATAAGGAAGCTGGCAGCTGGGTCTCGTCAGACCTGATTGCCGCTGCGTTTCCTGGGAGTTGGAGTTTTACCCCTGGTGCAGCGGGATGGCGGCATGCGTCTCTGTCGCCCCCCTGTGGCGACATGGCATGTGGCAAATCTAGTTTGTATTTTAAAGCGAACATTTACCGCTTAGTGACAGGTTTCCGGTTTCTCGAACAATCAAATACTGCCAACTACCAACAAAATCTAGTGGCCAAATTACAGAAAGCAGTTCATAAAAAACATCAGGAAAAAATGTATTGTATTGTATCACATATTGATACAAATGTGAAGTGGTCAGAGGTGTGTGTTATAATGTAACGGCTGGACAAACGGCTTAGCCAATCAGATTTGAGGCCCAGAACTACCCGTGTTATAAATAAACTTCTAAGTAAACAGGCCTTTGGTTCTAAGTTTTTGAAGTGTGTCAAATGCAGCTTTTTAACATGGGCAAAAGGACCCATGAAACCTATGTCAAAGTTTTGTGTCAAGGTTTTTGACAAATTTAATCATTTTATTTAAATATTGCAATTTTAATATTTAACCTTTTGAATCACCCAATTAAAAATGCTGATTTTATGAAAGAAAGGCACGGTGGCTTAGTGGTTAGCACGTTCGCCTCTCAGCGCTAGGGATTCCCTGTTCGAATCCCCATCTGGGTGGAGTTTCCATGTTCTCCCCGTGTCTCCGTGGGTTTCCTCTGGGTTCTCCGGTTTCCTCCCACAGTCCAAAAACATGGAACAAGTTAATTGAATTCTCAAAATTGCCCCCTATAGAGTGTGTCTGTGTGAGTGAGTGTGTGCCCAGCGATGGATTGGCGCCCTGTCCTGGGTCTATCTGCCCAGCGCCCGAGACGTTCTCCCCTGGATGGGCATGGGGAACCCAACCGCGACCCTAATAGAGGATAAGCGGGAGATAATGAATGAATGAATGATTTTATGAAAGATTCTGAATTTTGAGGATTCCTGTTTATTTAGTATTATTTTTCAGTTTTATCTTCCGCTTTGTCTACGCAGGGTGGTTCCCCATGCTCGGCCGAGGGAGAACATTTTCAGCGCTGAGCAGATACACCCAGGACGCCAATCTATTACTGGGCGCACTTACTCATACAGACACATGCTTACGCACACACACACACACATACACAATATGAGACAATGTAGAGCATTCAGTTTACATTGAGTTCATGTTTTTGAACTTTGGGAGAAAACCGAAGAACCCAGAGGAAACCCACGCAGACACGGGAGAAACATGGAAATTCCACCCAGATGGGAATTCATACCTGGATCCCAAGCGGTGTGAGGCGAATGTGACAACCACTAAGCCATGGTGCCACACGGTAGCATCAACAGTTATGTTATAAAGTTTCATGCACTTAGTATGTTTTCACTCTTTGCCTCTGAGATGTTATGTAAGAGTAAAGATTCAACTGGTGTGAGCAGAAAATGACCAAGCTGGAAGAAAAACAGGATAAATTTAAATTGCTGTGAACCAGTGCATTTTTACCCCATTTATTGCTCATTTTCTGTGCATTTCAGCGAACATGCTGTATATAGGGTTATGAGAAAAACTGCAAACCTGATTAAGAGGCCAGAAAAACAGGATGAGTTTATAAGTTTATAAATTAAAATATGTTATAAACCTGGTCAAGTTACTTAACAGAAATCAATTTGGTACAGGCTGTAACTCTGCGAATGCAAGAGCATTATATTATCAGAAGTGTCATGTATCTGATTTTTGATTATTGTGCCACACTGCTAGATACTTTTTTGTTATTTTGCTAATGAGCCTTAACTGCATTACATGCCTTGTAAAATTCATTCATTCATTATCTTCCACTTTATCCTCTATTAGGGTCGTGGTGGGGTTCCCCATGCCCATCCAGGGGAAAACGTCTCGGGCGCTGGGCAGATACACCCAGGACAGGGCGCCAATCTATCGCTGGGCACACATTCACTCACACAAACACACTCTATAGGGGCAATTTGACTTGATCCATGTTTTTGGACTGTGGAAAGAAAACGAAGAACCCGGAGGAAACCCACGCAGACACAGGGAGAACATAGAAACTTCACCCTGATGGGGATTCGAACCGGGAAGCCCTAGTGCTGAGAGGCGAATGTGCTAACCACTAAGCCACTGTTGGAATTTATCAAACATAAAAGACATAAATTGCATTAATTTATCCTAACTGTTTGAAAGTATGTAATCTATGTGTTTTAATGGTTCAACTGAACATGCAAAACAGGAACAATGGGACAGTCAACAGAAACAGGCCTTAAGTTCATGCCCTAGGAGGAGGCAGGAAGTAGGACCAGATGGTGGAGAAGTTTGAGACGTTTAAGAGGATGTTCTCACCAAGACAAAGGACTGCTTATGCACATACATAGGAAAAGGACAGCCCTCCTAAGGTTTATAAACTGAAGCTGGATCTTTGAGAGTCAGAGCTCTCTTATCAATCGTGGTTGCCCACCGTTGATGATTTTTCTGTACACTTGGTTGTCTATTCAGTAACTTGCATTAAAATCTGTTTGGAACAACCTGCATCTCCGAGGCCGTTTATTGAACATCTAACACCACCGTGCCGCCCCTCCTTGTTAAATTGTTTAAGTAAATGTGTTTTATAAATTTAAATGTAACCTTAGACTGTCTCTTGGCAACATACAGACAGTACAGTTCAGTACAGACAAACATTCTGTACAACATCAGGAAGTTCAGACCTTTCTTGACTAAACAACCGTTTTTCCATCCTATTCCGGCTCGATTATTGTAATGCATTGCTTGCTGGTCTCTCAGCTTGCTCAATCAGGTCTCTGCAGCTGATCTCATACTCATCAACTCGACTTGTGTTCAACCACTCCAAGTGAATTTTACTACTCAACTCTCTCCATTGGCTTCCTGTAGCTGCTCGCATTCAGTACAAGGCACTAACTCTGACCTACAGGACAATCTCTGGATCTGCCCCCTCTTACCCTTAACTTTATTTTTCTAAGATGCTCCCGACTTGATCACAGATATCAAGTGATGAATGAAAACCGCGGTGAGTTTAAACTACCATGTGACATTTTCACTCTACATTGTTCATCGCTGCTAAATGGTGGAATTATCTGACACTCAGCATCTTCAAGAAATGACTCAAAACACGTTTTTCAAAAACACTTGCTATAAAAAATATGGAAGCCGGATTGAATAATGATCCGGTTTAATAATACTACAGTGTAACTGGTTCCTCCTTAACTACTTACTTGTGTTGTTCTCTTATTTGTAAGTCGTTTTGGATAACAGCATCTGCTTAATGTAAATGTAATAAAGAGAAGTGGTGTGTCGACTCCGGTGCTGACATTTGGGATCATTTTGTAATTAAATTTGTTTTTGTGTCTGGCAAATCTTGTCTCCGATCCCCATTGTGGTCCTGAAATAACTCAATTTCCAATCTTATGGTGACTACATTTGGCTTTTGTGGAAAAAATATATACTGGGACAAATACAGAAATAGTGCACGCACACACACACACACACACAGTGGGTGGCTTAGGAGTTGTGGCAAATAATTTGTAGAACCATGGTTATGATGTTTTATGGAAGGTTTTTCTGCATCATTAACAAAGCAAAATTCATTCCATTACTATACATTTAATACTTGATGGTGTCACAGAATGTGCTAAACCATACTGCAGCATTCACTGAATGAAAGCTAAAGAAAGTTTAGCACTGACAAACAAGTTTGTCAATTTTACTTTAAATCCCAATCTGAATTGTGGAGTTTTCATGGTCCTCCCGTGTCCATGTGGATTTCTTCCTCCAGGTTCTCCAGTTTTCTCACACAGTCCAAAAGCATGGATTCAAGGTAAATTTAATGCTCTACATTGGGACAATTTAGAGCAGCCGATTTACCTTAAATCCATGTTGATGTACTGTGAACGGAAACAGGAGAACCCGGTGAAAACCCACGCAGACACGGAGAGAACATGGAAACTCTACCCAGATTGGGAATCCAGGAACACCACAAGTCAGTAATTATACTACAACGTGGTTGACACTTATAGGTTATGAACGACGGTAGAGATGTGGATACACTGACTGACGATCATTGATCCAATGCAAGCTTATTTAAGTTACTCTGTGATGGGTCATTTCACTCATGCATGGCGGCATACTCACAGAACATAAGTTCAAGTTCAAGTAAGTTATCTATATAGCGCTTTTTACAATAGTACATTGTCACAAAGCAGCTTTACAGTGTTATAAGCCTGAACCACAAAAAAACAAGCCAAAGTGACAGAGGCAAGAAAAAAAACCTCCCTGTTATGTTGTTTTATTTAGGAAGAAACTTTGGGAGAAGAGAGGCTCAGTGAGGGACTCATCCTTCTTGAGTGACCCGGCAGCATTAACAATTTAGGACAACCATGTACAGATTGTGTAGTTATCATTCATTCATTCATTCATTACAGTGCCTTGCGAAAGTATTCACCCACCTTTACATTTTTCACATTTTGTTACCTCACAACCTGGAATTCAAAGGGAATATTTGAGGGTCTGCATCATTTAATTTACAGACCATGCCTACAACGTTCAACATTTAACATTTTTTTTTAAAGCAAACAACAAATAGGACAAAATAACTGAAAACATCAGTGTGCATAACTATTCACCCCCGTGAGTCAATACTTTGTAGAGCCACCTTTTGCAGCAATTGCAGCTGCAAGTTGCTTTGGATAAGTCTCCATGAGCTTGCCACATCTTGCTGCAAAAGATGAAATTTTACCCATTTCTTATGGCAAAACTGCTCCAGCTCCTTCAAGTTAGATGGTTTCCATTGGTGAACAGCAATCTTCAAGTCTGACCACAGATTCTCAATTGGATTAAGGTTCAAGTTCAAGTTCAAGTTATTTATTTATATAGCGCTTTTTACAACAGTACATTGTCACAAAGCAGCTTTACAGAATGAAAAGCCTTTAAACCCCCAAAGAGCAAGCTGAAGCGACAGTGGCAGGAAAAAAATCCCTTTTATGTTGTTATTCAAGGAAGAAACCTTGGGAGGACCAAGACTCAGTGGGGGACTCATCCTCCTTGAGCGGCCAGGCAGCAACAACAATGTAGGACAGCCATGTAGAGACATTTAACAAATGGAAAAACTAAAAACTGGAAAACTATATGTGAGTCCATTAAGGGGGCGTCCTGCAGGACCGCCAGTCCAATTAATATTCAGGTTCCATCCAGTGTTCGTCAGCAGAGCCAAAGGTCTGGGCTTTGACTAGGCCATTTCAATATGTTTACACGTTTCCTCTTAAACCACTCAAGTGTTGCTTTAGCAGTATGCTTTGGGTCATTGTCCTGTTAGAATGTAAATCTCCGCCCTAGTCTCAGATTACTGACAGACGTAAACAGGTTTTGCTCAAGAATATCCCTGTATTTAGCACCATCCATCTTCCCCTCGGACCAGTTTTCCAGTCCCTGCTGCTGAGAAACATCCCCACAGCATGATGCTTCCACCACCATGTTTCACTGTGGGGATGGTGTTCTTGGGGTGATGAGATGTGTTGAGTTTGCGCCAGACATAGCGTTTTCCTTGGTGGCAAAAAAGTTCAATTTTAGTCTCATCTGACCACAGTACCTTCCTCCATACAGTTTGGGAGTCTCCCACATGCCTTTTTGCAAACTCGAAACGAGCCTTCCTATTTTTGCCTGTAAGTAAAGGTTTTTTTCTGGCCACTCTTCCATAAAGCCCAGCTCTATGGAGTGTACAGCTTATTGTGGTCATATGGACAGATACTCCAGTCTCTGCTTGGGAACTCTGCAGCTCCTTCAGGGTTACCTTTGGTCTCTGTGCTGCCTCTCTGATTAATGTCCTACTTGACCGGGCTGAGAGTTTTGGTGGGCGGCCCTCTCTTGGCAGGTTTGTTGTGGTACCATGTTCTTTCCATTTGATGATGATGGATTTGATGGTGCTCCGGGGGATCATCAGAGATTTGGATATTTTTTTATAACCCAACCCTGACTTATACTTCTCTACAACTTTATCCCTGACTTGCTTGGATAGCTCCTTGGTCTTCATGGTGTTGTTTGGTTAGCTTAATGGTGTTGCAGCCTCTGGGGCCTTTCAGAAAAGGTGTGTATATACTGACAGATCATGTGACACTTAAATTGCACACAGGTGGCCTTCATTTCACTAAGCATGTGATTTCTGAAGGTAATTGGTTGCACCAGAACTTTTTAGGGGCTGCATAACAATATGGGGTGAATACATATGCACATGCCAATTTTCAGTTTTTTATTTTCATATTCTTTATTTACATTTTTTTTTCTCATTTCACTTCTAAAACGTAGACTTTTTCATGCAGATGCATCACATTCAATTCAGATTAAAAAAAAATACATACAGGTTGTAATGTAGTAAAATAGGGAAAAATCCAAGGGGGTGAATATATATATATATATATATATATATATATATATATATATATATATATATATATAGTTTAGACAATTTAATTACGAAAGGGAAAGCATGGGGTCGTTTTATTCCTTCACTGTTAGCATACACCTCCTCTTGTTTCTCCTCCCCTCCTATAGTTTGGCTCTCATACCTCCCCCATCCCTTTCTCTCTCTCTCTCTCTCTCTCTCTCTCTCTCTCTCTCTCGCTCGCTCTGTGGTTTAGCTCGGCAAAAGAGATGACTGGATGAGAGGAGATGGATTTTGCCGTGAGATGCAGAAGGAACGGAGAAATTAGCGCCTCGTCGTATTTTACGAATCATCGGAGGCCCGCAGTAACGCGCCAAGTGACGAGCGTGCTGGCAGGATGAAGAAGAATGAGTGAAGAATAAAGGCAGGTAGGTCTTCATCTCGCCGTCGCTCTCCATCAGCATCTCGATCGAGCAGTTTTCCAGCCTTTTTCACACGAGGCTTAGATCATCGAGATGCACCGTGAGCTGTAAAAGTGTGTGGTGTGTGTGTGGAATGGGGGTGTGGATTACATAAACCGAAAACCCTCGCTCGTAATCCAAGAAGCTACGTATTGGCTACGTAGTGCATACTACTGTACTAAATAGTTTGTGCGCACGAAGTAGCGTGCAGTTGAATATAGTCGGCTGGATTATATCGCACAAACGGGGCCCTTTCTGTACACAGCAGAGAGGATGCAACAGTCAAATATAGAGTTTGGAAAGCTATGAAAGAGCTCGATGACCTTATAAGATAAGGACATAAAAAAGTTCTTTATAATAGTGGTAAGTCTTCCATTTGAAATCTTGGAGCCTAACTAAACAAGAAGGGTCTTTATGGTCCAGTCAGTTAGCATATTCAAACACATACATCATAATAAAATAAGATGAGATAAGCCTTTATTGGTCCCATAGTGGGGAAATTCAGGTTCTACGTAACAAATTGACAGTGATTGGGAAAGTTAAAAACATACATCTAATATATCTATTAAGAGAAGTACTTTAATTTTTTAAATAAAATTATAATATATATATATATATATATATATATATATATATATATATATATATATATATATATATATATATATATATATATATATATATGTGTGTGTGTGTGTGTGTGTGTGTGTGTGTATAATAAACTGCTCAATTATGTACGATATATTAGTTATAGTTACAAAATAAAATGTCAAATTGCCGAGCAATAATATATTGTATATATAATGATTGAATAGATATTGCAGTGTTATTGTGAGTTTGGTAGTGAGTAGCAGTAAGTAATACATTATAGTATATATTATTATATATACTATAGTACTGATATATTATACCGGAATGTACGATAAAAAACACGAAGCAATATATTCAAATAAACAACTTAGTATTTTTATAAATGTCATGTCTGTGCTCTTGTTAGGTTTTATGCTGGGCTAATATGCGCAGCGGGAAATATGTAACTCGTGAGTTACAGTTAGCACTAAACTTGTTTTCTTTACCATCAAGTCTTCTTAATTTTATCTACATAATGAAGTGCATGTAAACACATTTGACAGTTTCAGCCGAACTGACTAAAGGAAAATGGGAGCTAGGTTTATGTCTTAAATGTGTGTGTGTGTGTGTGCTTGGGAGCTCTAGCTGTCTCCATGGCGACTCTGCAATCTCTTATTGGAAAAAGTGAAGGGTGCATGGTTCAGTTTTGGGACAAAACAAGCAAAGAAGAGAAAAAAAAAGAGTGAACCAGAAATAGAAAAAATTGAAAGGTGACATGAGAGGTTGTCAGGTTGTTTAACCTGGAGTCGGTGAATAAAAAAAATTACTTGTATTTTTGCACATATTTTTGGGTATCTTGAGTGCATACTTAACTTAACTGATGACACCTGTCAATAGTTTTTGTGTTGCCTCGGTGAAAAACAAGATTAACAGGATTTGTTTATTATTATTTTTTAACCCGCCATTTATATTCATATTTTTCCATGGTTTAAAAATGTGTCTCTCTCAAGACGGGCAAGCATTATATGGATGTTAAAAACTAAGCAAATCTGTGCTGTGTTTTTGTTCGCACAAATTGCTATTTAGCCACACCACCAAAGGAAACTGATGACCCACTGAATACTATTTTGTTTATAGTGAATGCAAACCTTTTGTTGAGAAATTGCTAAATATTTGAGCTAATAATTTTGTATGACTGGTTTTCCCTCAATGGGTTAAAACAGCACAGAAAAGGCAATGAAACTTTTTTTAAGATGTGAACGCTGTTTGATTTGTACAAGACAGATCTATAGATTAAAAAATATAAATACAGCATACATTCATTCATTATGTTCTGCTTAATCCTCTACTAGGGTCACAGGGTCAGGGGAGAGTGTTTCGGGCCCAGGACAGGACGTCAGTCTATCGCTGGACACACTCTCTCACACAGTCAACAAACTAAATGGGGCAATTTAGAGCGTTCAAGTTACCTTAAATTCATGTATTTTGACTGTGGGAGGAAACTGGATAACCCGAAGGAAACCCACGCAGACACAGGGAGAACATGGAAACACAATAATCGGGATTCGAACCTGGATAATGCTACCTGGAACATACTAACCACTAGCAACTGTGCCGCCAATACAACAATAATGGTATGTATTTAGTTGACCATATGGCACAGCTAAAACTTATTAGCTACCGGGGTATTGCGTATAGGTCAAATTTTACTTTCGTCGGACCCAACCATATGACACAGAACTTCAATAGACAAATAAAAGTTCAAAAG
Source organism: Corydoras maculifer (assembly GCA_019802435.1). Taxonomy (NCBI): domain Eukaryota; kingdom Metazoa; phylum Chordata; class Actinopteri; order Siluriformes; family Callichthyidae; genus Corydoras; species Corydoras maculifer. Next base: position 356,395 of record JAFMOD010001175.1, read on the forward strand.
AAAATGAAGAAAAAAAAAAGCAATATAAATCGTATTCTATGGAAAATAAACAAAAGAAACGAACACAAACATGTGCTTACTAATAAGGTCCTAAGCTGTGCACTGACCGTTAGCTCGCATGCCCGTTTTTCGCCCTCATGTTTGAAGGAGTGCTAGATTGACAGTAGTGTTCCTCTGAACTGAAGCACATATCTGCAATGTCCCAGTGTCCGCACTCTGCTTTAGATGTGTGGTGACTGATTATTGGCTTTAGATGCATCAGCAGTTATAAAAAATCACAAGTACATCTAAACTATGTCATGTCTGCGCTGTGCAAAAGCCTGTAGCCAAATTACACTTAAGTTGATAAATAACATTTTCAATCTTAAAATATAAAGACCCATCTATCTTGAGTCACACAAAATATTTAAGCTATTTAAATCAGGTAACATTAGATAAAAAACTAAAGATCTAGTTGCATTTTTATTAATTTAACTAAACTATATTTAAATGATTTTATACTTTATACTTTTTGGTTTTAATTTGATTGTCTTTTATTAATCTGTTCTTTTAATATCTTAATGCTTTTTTATGTAAAGTACTTTATACCATTGTGTATGAAAGGTGCTATACAAATAGGTTTGCCTCGCATTGCCTTGGTCCTAATCTTATCTAATCTAATATAAATCTGGTCCAATTCTTTTGTTGACAGGCAACACTAAAGACTGAAATTACAGTAAACTTTGCATAAATGTTTGTACTTATTGTGCTTAAAGAACACATATTTAGTGGCTATAAACTTCAGGTGTGGTAGCTCAATGGTTAGGGTGTTTGGCCATCACTCTGAAGGTTGTTGGTTAGTTACCAAAGTTACCAACCAATCTGGGTACTTGAGCAAGGACCTTAACCTTCATTGTTGTGCTGGGGTGCTATGTGGCCAACCCCTGGAAAACTTGTAAGTTGCTTTGGATAAAAGCGTCAGCTAAATGAACATATTTAAATGTTACCCTTTAATCACAGTGACTTAATTAAAATAGGTTGCCATAAAAAGCTTAGTCTTCTTTAGTGATGGAACAGCAACACAGGATAGCCAAAGCGTTTTGTACTTATGTGGCATTTTTAGTGCCAAAAGCATTTTACCAGTGTGCAATACTCAACATGTTTCTACAAATTTACACTAAACTTACTCTGCTACAAATCCAGTGGCAAAGACTTAGATATGGATTGATCTCTACTTTAGTTATGTGGAGTATGCCACTTAAATGCATCTTGCACCTTTTTTAAAATGCTTTTTGCTTTTAGACATTTACTGTAAAATAATACAGTTTAATGGTAAAGCCAAGAAGGCACTAAAGAGTGGGCCATGTGTTGCTGGCCTCTGTGCTAAGGGAATTTGTTGTTTATATCCATCTTGACGAGTGTACTTTGCTGTGTGTAGGTATGTATGCATGTGCATGTGTGTTTCTTGGTGCTGAAACCATAGACATGACCATAGAACATACTGAGTAATATATAGCTGCTATTTTATTTCCAACTCAGGGGCATCTCTTACCTTCAAGCAAACAGGTATTTCTGAACAGGACAGTTTAGTCAGGCTCCTGTTAGGCTTGATGTGTTTGGTATTTTTATCCAAAACATCTCAAAGACATTTCAGTAAGACCCTGGAGAACATTGCTAACGTGGAAAATGGCTATAATATGTCTCCTGCTCCACATAGGTGCCACTTCTGTGAAATAGGTGAGAACATGCCTGTAATCTCCTGCTGTGTGCTACATGTGTGAAAGTGCAACTCTAAAAAAATGTGCCTTACTAATTCTTTATTATGTGTTGGTTTAATGTAAAAACAGTACAGGAAAATGGTTCATTTAGGTTTTCCAAACTCTTTAGTACACAAAAATTTACAATGACTCAAATTACATTATTATTATTATTATTATTATTATTATTATTATTATTATTATTATTATTATTATATTAAAATAGGAAACTATTTTATCATCAAATAGAATTTTTTCAAATCTGTATTTTTTTAACCTGGCATTTTTTCCTCATTTTTTATGGATCCATATATTAGGGCCAAAACTTTCAATTTGATCTAGTATCGAACACAAAACCCAGCTACCAAAGCTGTACATTGTACGACAAGTATCCATGACAAACCTCCTATTTTTCCCACCAACATCCTGATAATTTTATTATTTGAATTGAATTGAGTTGAATATAGAAACCTGATCTCTACACAATCTGTACATGGCTGACCTACACTGTTGATGCTGCCCGGCCGCTCAAGTAGAATGAGTCCCCCACTGAGCCTTGGTCCTCCCAGGGTTTATTTATAATAAAAACAAAATGCCATAAAGGTCCGTAACCTTGGTTTCATAATTGACTAACATCTTACTATTTGATCAGGCACTAAAACTGCCCATTCCTGCATATTTCTTCTTTATATAAGTTCAGATATTTCTTGACTAAACATACTAATCAGCTGTTAGTTCAAGCACTCATCCTCTCCCGGCTTGATTATTGTAATAGATTCCTTGCCAGTCTATCAGCTTGCACAATCAGGCCTCTGCAACTGATTTAAAACTCTGCAGCCCGACTTGTGTTCAACCAACCCAAGTGCAGTCATGTCACTCTGCTACTCATCTCTCTCCATTGGCTCCCTGCAGGTGCTCACATTCACAAGGCACTGACTCTGGCCTACAGGACAGTCTATGTATCTGCCTCTCTTATCTTCAATCTATATTTTCAAAATACACTCCAACTCATTCACTTTGCTCTATGAATGGCACCTAATGATTCAGTCTCTTCATGGAGCCAATTTGTTAATCTGTAGCGTTACCACTGCTAAATAGTTCCCAACTCTGTCCGTAAGGCGGAGTCACTTAGCATCTTTTAGAAACAACTTACAAAACAGCTCTTTTACAAATACCTGATAGAAAAGCCGGGGGGGGGGGGGTGGATAATGAGGTTTGATCTACAAGAGATGACTCAAAACACATATTCCAGAATCACTTGCTGAGCAGATTGAAAATTAATCAGGTATGATTATATTACAATGTAACTGGTTCCTTCTTAACTACTGACTTGTGTTGTTATCATTTGTAAGTCGCTTTGTATAAAAGCATCTGCTAAATGACTAAATGTAAATATAACATATAACATAATTTTTTCTTGCCACTGTCGCTTCCTTGGGTGTTCAGGCTCATTACACTATAAAGCTGCTTTGTGACAATGTACTGTATGTAATGTAACTTAAATTTTTATTGACAACATAAAATTAGGAGCGTACAAAATATTTAGAAGCTATAGAAACCTGACTTTCTAGGATTTTTTTTCTGTTTTCATACATTTATAATAACATTATGAGTGACAGTTGCATAAACAAGTGCAATATGAGGATTAATAAAGACCTACAGTTGTTTTGCTGTGCTGGTCTTTGTTATTTGACTACATGATTCATATATTTCATTTTATTTATTTTTTTGGCTATTTTGGGCTTGTGAAAACAAGAAAGAAAAAGCAAGAAGCTTAATAAAAATATTGACTTTTTAAAACAAAACTCAAATGTGTGAAAATGCACTCATAGATCATGATAGAAAAAACATTCTATGCACTTTAGAGCATTCAGTTTACCTTGATTCCATGTTTTTGCTACTGTGGGAGGAAACTGGAGAACCTGGAGGAAGCCCACGTGAACACAGGGAGAACATGGAAAATCCACCCAGATTGGGATTCGAACCTGGAATCCCCAGAGCTGAGAGGCAAACGTGTAAACCACTAAGCCACCGTGCTGCCCCACAAAATATCCATGGATTTATATACTTTCCAACCCATCAATCCTGTTTTAAGGTTGCTGAAGCTGCTCAATGTTATTTTACTGCTTATAGGGTAATAGACAGAAAACCATCTTGTACTGCAATGTAGTCCATCATGACCACACACACACACACACACACACACACACACAAACACACTTGAAATAGGGGCAGTTTACTATTTTTTGCCTATTGGCTAAACTGTGAAAGAAAAGATATTGTTGAAAACCCACATATACATAAGGAGAACATGCAAACATCACACTAAAAGTAACCAAGTTGACCTGCCTTAAAATCATACTCTGGAATAAATCAAAGTGTTCTAAAATGTCCAAAATTTCACCGGTTTTAATCTGAACAGGTCATGGCTGAATAAATTTTAGACATTACTAGCTTTGAAAAGCTTCAACTGGTTTCTCCAGAAACAAAAATAAAACCAAATAAAGGCAGTGGCTTAAGTTATGAAATTAAGTATTCATAAAAGCATCTGATACACATAAGCTAGTTTAAATGTTTAATTAGTTTGAAAAGTATTCATAATTTCTCCTTTGTTTTTAAATTTGCTTTTACGTTTTTTTCTTGTCTGAACAAATTTTAAATTGTGGTCAGAATTAAGGCATAAGACTGTTGATAGCTCATGATACTTAAAAGTACAGAACAGTTTCATGTCTCGACTGTTTTCATTATGTAGAACAGTTTCATGCTACTGAATATTTTCAGCACCATGGAGAGCAAACTGTCTGATTTATTTACACAGTGTGTGTGTGTGTGTGTGTGTGTGTGTGTGTGTGTCTGTGTGTGTGTATGTGTGTGTGTGTGTGTATGATTATTGAACTGGCTTTTAAAAAATGGTTAATAGCCTTATGTATAACTTATGTATAAGTTATATTTGATTAAATCCTTCAGCTTTCGCTGATTAAAAGTATTTTCAATAATTCAGCTTGTCACATGACATTAAAAAAAAATCTTTTACATACCACACATTAGACAAACGGATTTATTGCCAGATTTTCTAATTTCTAGAGAGATTTTTGGGCAGAATTAACTTTTAACTAAAGGCTTTTTTAAATTCAACCAAGTAGTTTGTTTCATTTCTTACTTTTTTGTTTCTCTTTTGGGATCAGTTAAATAACAGCTTAAGTTCCTCTATTCGCATCCTTGTTTAAGTTAATCAACTTTGTATGTTTATTGGTTGTAGTGTCTGGTCATGTGTTCTGTTTTTGCTATTTATTTTCTGTGTTTCTGTTACTTCATCTGAACATCGTCATTGTGACATAAGATTATATTCAGTTTTGGTAAGCTGTAGGTAAATTAACACTGTACTTCATTTTGCCAGCAGAAAAAATAACAGAGAGATCTCAGGCTGTATCGCAGACAGTATGTTCTTTAGCATTTGTGCTGTATCACTACAGATATTAAGGAGAGTCTAAGGCCGTAAAGCGCCACTTCACACTGCAAACTGTGCATCTGCCGTTTTGCGTGCTAAGCTAGGTGTTGCCATGGAGATATGGCTGCCTGACTTGTGTTCCCCAGCAAAGGAGAGAATTTTCCATCCAGTGCACAAAAAGCAATAGAAACATGTTGCACTCTTTAAACAGATTAAACAAGTTGTGTTGTGGTTGTTTCTCTCTCCCTGTCTCTCACATCATCTCTCTCTATTTTTCTGTGTACAGTAAAAAGTGATACAGGTGGTCATTTCCATGGTTTAATTTTTTTTTATCTTGTTATCTTTCCCATAAAAAAACAAAAGCTTTTCAGTGTAGAGTATGAAATTGCAGTGTTTATTCTAGCATATATGGGGTCCTGATAAATGTGGTGAAAGCACTGAAATCTGATCAGGCTCATTGTTCTTTGAATAAAATCTAAAAATAATAGGTTGCAAGAACTAAGGATTTATATTGTTGTGTTTATAGGAATATAAATACAGTCCAAACCCTCTGTGACAGTTTTCAGACTCTCATATTCGCCGACTTAAAAGTTTTTATATCAATGTCCATCCACCAAGTTTGTCAGAGGTCGACTCTTAGCATGGTCAGCTTACTATTTTTTTTAAATAAGATAAACCTCAACTTAATAAAGGACTTGGCAACCTCAGAGGTCAACCTTAAATGTATCTGGATACAAGCTGCTGCAAAAAAGCCTTGTCATAGCAGCAGACAAGTTTTTAAAGCTGCTGGTCCCTCCAACGTCACCAAAACAACAAGATGCAGGGTCCTTCAGAGGTTTGCCTAAGCCAGGGGTCTGAAAGTGCCGGCCCGCGGGCCACATCCGACCCGGGATGCAGTCTTATACGGCCCCTCACCGGTTAACAAAATAAGCATTAAAAAAAAATTATAATAATAATCTGGCCCACAATTTGGTTTAATTATTTATACATTATTATGTTCATTTTTATATTTTATCTTAATTTGTAATGTGGTGTTTGTGTGTTGTCTTTATTTTTAAATTGGCTTTGCGTTGCCTGGTGATTACCGCCAGGCCACGCTGTGTAAGCCCACTCGTAAGCTGCACGTCTCTACGGGTAACGGGTTATACTCAGAAATGAAGCCAAAGTCGATGAACAGTATAACAGTCACTGGTGTAGATGTGCCGCTGGTGGTAATGAAAGACACAGACTCGAGTAGTAATAGGAACTCCAAATTGTTTTACTCTTTTCCACATGTATTGTACATCTCTAATGTGTCACACCTTTATTCGTCCTCCCACAAAGCATACCTTTAGCATAATGCCCATGTTACAGCACAACATTCTACAACTGGTTTATTGAAAACAGCACTCAAACTCCAGTAAACCTACTGATGGTGTAACGCCGCAATGAAGATGAATGCTGACACTCGGGAAACCGAACTCTCCAGAGAGGTAATCCATAGAACAGAAGAGAGGAGAGCGCAAACAGCGCATTACCGAAGATCAGACGCAAACAGCCAACCCAACCGAACAGCTTAATAGAGAGATAAACAGGAAGTAGTAATCAGAACTCTGGGGAAGAACTCCGAGCGCCACCAGTGGTAGGAAGGGAAATAGCAGGTACAGAAGGTAAAGTGGATGTGACACTACACTATGCATGTGCTCACCATTCCCAGCAAAAAAACATTTTGTTAGCAAAATTGTCACTTTCGAAACTCAAAACATAAAATAAAAGTTGACTTGGAAATAAAGTACATATGTGTGTGAAAAACTCTTCTCAACTGTAAAATTGAATAAAGCCAAGCATAGATCCAGATTGAGTGTCCACTGCAAACTCACTCAAAGCAAATGTGGCTCATTTGGGTCAGAAGTAGCACTGTCAAGTTTCTGGTAGCAAGTACTGAGTATTTGAAAGTACAATGTACAAAATGTATTTGAATTACAATATGTGTACATAGTTATTATATAAATTGTTGATTTTCCATTTTTCCAACGCTCAATGGTCCAGATGGATGGAGTGGAGGATGGCTAATTGATGGACACCCCATGCAAACAAGGCTACAGCGCCAACAATGAGGAGGTAGAGTAATGTTTTGGGCTGAAATCATGGGAGAGAGATTGTAGGCCCCTTTAGGACACCTGAAGGGGTAAAGATGACCTCCATAATGTATGTGGAGTTTCTCAAACAGCACTTCCTGCCATGATTCAAGAAGAAGAACCGTGCATTCCGCAGCAAGATAATTTTCATGCATGATAATGCACCATCTCATGCTGCAAAGAACACATCTATGCTATGGGCATAAAGAAGGACAAACTTATGGTGTGTGTCCCATGCTCCCCTGACCTCAACCCAATTGAGAACCTCTGGAGCATCATCATCAAAAGGAGTGTCTATGATGGCAGGAGGCAGTTCACATCTAAGCAACAGCTCTGGCTCTGACAATTCTATCCTCATGCGAAACAACTGAAGCAGATACCATCCAAAACCTGACAAATTCAATGAACGAGAGAGTTCAGAAGCTCCATTTGAACAAGGGGTCCTATGTGCAAATGTAACATCATCTAGAATAAAGTTTTGACTAGAAAACTGTTTGATTTCAGTTTGTAATAACCTGCTTATAATTTCACAAATTACCATTTTTTTTTGTTCTTTATAAAAATGAAAAGGTTGAACACTAATAATTTGGAACATGCATTTTGAGTGTTTTTTTTTTTTAATATACTGTTATCATTGGCAATTTGTTTAAAAACCTTTCAATTGTACTCTAATAGTTGATGACAGGAAAATTACAATGATTGCAATTCATATAGGTAATTTAGGAAAATCGGAGAAAATATTATTTGCATAATAAGTTATTTAAGTTCAAGTTATTTATTTATATAGCGCTTTTTACAACAGTACATTGTCACAAAGCAGCTTTACAGAATGAATAGCCTTTAAACCCCCAAAGAGCAAGCCGAAGCGACAGTGGCAAGAAAAAAATCCCTGTTATGTTGTTATTCAAGGACGAAACCTTGGGAGTACCAAGACTCAGTGGGGGACTCATCCTCCTTGAGCGGCCAGGCAGCAACAACAATGTAGGACAGCTATGTACAGATATTAAACAAATGGAAAAAATAAAACTGGAAAACTATACGTGAGTCCATTAAGGGTGTCCTGCAGGACCGCCAGTCCAATTGATATTCAGGTTCCATCCAGTATTCGACAGCAGAGCCATGGATGAAGATCTCCAGGAGCCGGTCACACCTCAAAAGAAACAGACAAGGAAGGCAGTTAGAGCTAATAATAAAGCACGGCATTTAATTAATAAGTAATTGATTGACACAGTGCAGTATGTGACTCCGGCATCACTGACTAGAGCAGCATAACTAAAAGAGGCAGATACTGCAGACTCTACATAGCTGAGGAACAATTTGGAACACAGTGCAGAACGTTTCGGGTGCTTGGCAGATACACCCAGGACAGAGCAACAATGTATCGCCGGACACAAACTAACTCACACAGACACGCACCGCTCAATGCTCACTGCTGCTCAAGGGGAATGTGATAAACCATGTATTCTTTCTTCTGCTCATAATGTTGCTGATCAACGTGCCATATATAGTGATCCTTTGCCAGTTTAGAATAGTCAGAAAATAAAGAATAAAAAATGTCAAAATTATGATGCTGAAGGCGGCATGGTGGCTTAATGGTTAGCACGTTCGCCTCTCAGTGCTAGGGATTCCCGGTTCGAATCTCCATCTGGCTGGAGTTTCCATGTACTCCCCATGTCTGCGTGGGTTTCCTCCGGATTCTCCTGTTTCCTCCCACAGTCCAAAAACATAGATCAAGTCAATTGAATTCTGAAAATTGCCCCATATAGAGTGTGTCTGTGTGAGTGAGTGTGTGCCCAGCGATGGATTGGCGCCCTGTCCTGGGTCTATCTGCCCACGCCCGAAACGTTTTCCCCTGGATGGGCATGGGTAACCCCACCGCGACCCTAATAGAGGATAAAGCAGGAGATAATGAATAAATGAATTATGATGTTGGTGGCACAGTGGCTTAGTGGTTAGCATGTTTGCCTCTCAGTGCCGGGGATTCAGGTTCAAAAACCAATCTGGGTGGAGTTTTCAACTCTGCCTGGAAGGAGACCGAGTCACTTGGCATTCTTAAGAAACTGCCGAAGATGCATATTTTTAACAAACACCTGTTGTAGGAAAAAAAAGGGGGGGGGGTGCAGGATCAGATAACGATCAGGTTTGATAATTCTACAGTGTAGCTGGTTTTCTTCATAACTACTGACTTGTGTTGTTCTCATTTGTAAGTCGCTTTGGATAAAAGCATCTGCTAAATGACTAAATGTAAATGTAATGTAACTTATTTGGTTTCACAATTACAGGGGGTATAAATCCTACAGCCAAGACTCGATGCATCGATGTGCCCGCAAGAGTATTAGACTGCAAAAAAATTTCATTTTAATAAGTCAGAAAATCTTTAAAAAAAACAGTAACAAATCTTGTTTTTGACTTGAAAAAATTTATATAAAAGTTAGATAAATAATCTAGTTTTCAGAAACGTTTTTATATGAAGAAATCCTCACAGGATACATTTACAAGATACATTATGGCCGATAATTTTACTTGATTCATGTACAATTGTTCTTTAATTGTGTTTATTTCTCTTATTTTTTGACAGTGTAATTAATGTGTTTATATTGCCATTTCCATGTGATAAATGTAAAAAGGCAAATGATTTTCTTGTTGATTTATTTGAATCTTAATAGATTTAAAGTAAATATATATAGTATTGGATCATAATTAATCGAATCGTATCACAGAGATTTCATAAGTTCTGAAAATATTGGAATCATTGTATTTAGAAAATAGATATTGAATCAAATCGTCAGGAAGTCTTTGATTTACACCCCAAACAGGTAACAATATTTCCTTGGCAGCTCAAATTTGTTGTAAAGCTTCATTGAACAAACTACACAACATGCGATTAAAGTAAAGTATAGAGTGAAGTTCCATGTGGAACCAGACAAAGCATTACCATGCCTTTACAAATTAACCTTATGTTCAGTTTTCACAAAAGACAAACTAACTTGTTTTTGTCACAGTAATTTCGCAGCTTTATGTATGTTACATTACATTTTGTTATTTAGCAGACGATTTTATTTAAAGCGACTTAAAAATATCCCAGCTTGATGGTTGGGGTCAGAAGCAATAAGGGGTAAGGGTCCACATTGGTAAATTTAATTAACATGGAATTTGAACCCTTTTAGAAAGTTTAAGAAAATAAGTGTTTCAGTTTAAGTTGCCTGTCACCTGGTCATTTAACCTCACAATGGTGCTAATTCTCACTTGTAGCTTTCATCACTGCAAAATGGTGGAACGATCTTCTCAACTCTGTCTGTAATGCGGAGCATCCTTTGCATCTTTAAAAAACAACTCAAAACACATCTCTTCCACAAACACCTGATATAAAAAAATAAATATAATATGGACAGGATCGGATAATGCTCAGGTTTGATTATTCTAAAGTGTAGCTGATTTTTACATAACTACTGACTTGTGGTGTTCTCGCATATGTAAGTGCTTCCATCCTTTATCTTCCGCTTAATCCTCTAATAGGATCGTGGGGGGTTCCCCATGCCCATCCAGGGGAGAACGTTTTGGGTGCTAGGCAGATACACCCAGGACAGGGCGCCAATCTATCGCTGGGCACATGCTCACTCACACAGACACTATATGAAACCCACGCAGACACGGGGAGAACATGGAAACTCCACTTAGATGTGGATTCAAACCAGGAATCCCTAGCACTGAGAGGCGAACGTGCTAATCACTAAACCACCGTGCCGCCCCATATGTAAGTTTCTTTGGATAAAAGCTTCTGCTAAATGACTAAATGTGAATGAAATCCAGGGGTCTCAAACTCAAATTACCTGGGGGCCACTAACCAGGCTGTGTTTTTGATGGGGGCCAGATTAAAGAATTGCAACAAAAAGCAGCGGAAAAAGGGAAAATCAACTATTTATATAATAACTATGTACACATATTGTAATTCACATTGTACATTGTACATTCAAATACATTCAGTGTTAGCTCAGTGCTTGCTACCAGAAACTTGTCAGGGCTTCTTCTGACACAAATGAGACACATTTGCTGTGGATTTATTAAATTTCAAAGTTGAGAAGAGTTTTTCACACACATATGTACTTTTTTTCCAAGTCAACTTTTATTTTATTTTTTGAGAGTTTCGAAAGTGACATTTTTGCTAACAAAATGTTTTTGCTGGGAATGGTGAGCGCATGCGTAGTGTAGTGTCACATCCACTTTACCTTCTGTACCTGCTATTCCCCTTCCTGCCACTGGTGGCGCTCGGAGTTCTTCTCCAGAGTTCTGATTACTACTTCCTGTTTATCTCTCTATTAAGCTGTTCGGTTGGGTTGGCTGTTTGCGTCTGATCTTTGGTAATGCGCTGTTTGCGCTCTCCTTTCTTCTGTTCTATGGATTACCTCTCTGGAGAGTTCGGTTTCCCGAGTGTCAGCATTCATCTTCATTGCGGCGTTACACCATCAGTACGTTTACTGGGGTTTGAGTGCTGTTTTCAATAAACCAGTTGTAGAATGTTGTGCTGTAACATGGGCACTATGCTAAAGGTATGCGTTGCGGGAGGACGAATAAAGGTGTGACACATGAGAGATGTACAATACATGTGGAAAAGAGTAAAGCGATTCGGAGTTCCTTTTACTACACGAGTCTGTGTCTTTTACTACCACCAGCGACACATCTATATCAGTGACTGTTATACTGTTCATCGACTTTGGCTTTGTTTCTGAGTACAACCCGTTACACGTAGAGACGTAGCTTACGAGTTGTTTGGGCTTACACAGCGTGGCCTGGCGCTAATCACCAGGCAACGCAGCTTAAGCACAAAAATAAAGACAACACACAAACACCACATTACAAATTAAGATAAAATATAAAAATGAACATAATAATGTATAAATAATTAAACCAAATTGCGGGCCAGATTATTATTATTATTATTATTATTATTATTATTATTTTATTATTATTATTTTTTTATGCTTATTTTGTTAACCCGTGAGGGGCCGTATAAGACTTACGGCACTTTGCGGGCCGGCACTTTGAGGCCCATGATGTAATCTGAATGTAAGTTGGCTTTGTTACATTGTTGTTTAATTAGGAATTATATTCACGTGTTTTCTCATGCTGACTCTAACTGTTCATCAATCATTATTCCCATCTGTATTTTTTTTGCTAATTTCCTGTTTCAGTACTGGTCTTTAGTTAAGAGTGTCGTTGCAGTTGCACGGCTTTGCATGCTCTTATTTAAAAATTGTATTATAATTGTATTTTTTTTTCTTTTTTTCCCTGTATTTATTTATTGCAATACTGAAATGAAAGCTGGTTGAACCAATACCATGATAGAAAGTCCCACTAGGGTTGTAATCTAATGGATCAGGTCACAGCGAATGGTTCCTGCATTTCTTTTTCTTTCTCCAAACCTATGCTCCGCCAAGAACATCGCAGGACCCGCTCCCGTACTTGCCTCTTGCCTGCTTGTGCTTTGTCTATTCTTTATGTTTCATGATGTTCTTCACCTTCTGCTATTCATCAGTAAAAACTGTTTATCAACTGTTTGCTGATTTGGGAGTCTTACCTTTTGGTGGTGGCAACTGTCTCATTAATTAGCATCTGGTCCATCTCCACATGTGACTTATTTACTTTTGTGGGTGCTTTTGTATACTTTTAATGTATTGTGCATGAGGTATTGTATTGCATATCATGTGCAACATTTTAATACCCAATTTTTAGAACTTATAGACCCCATATATGAATTAATTACACTTTTAGCATGCATTTTTAGTTTTACATGATATATATAGGTATATATAGGTAATTATACATTTAATGTAAATAAAATAAAGCTTAAATGTTGCTTTAATTACATTGTTATAAATTTAATATTTAAATATTTTTTTCCAGAGTTGGTTTGTGATTTTAAACCCTTTTATATTTAGTCTGCATTTTGGAATAATTTTTGGCTTTAGTGTTAGCAGATTTATTTCAGGTCACTAGGAGCATATGGCAAATGATAAATGTAAATGTGCTTAGGTGTTTTCTTTTGTTGTCAGTTGTCATAGCTTTCTATTGTTGCGTGCCCAGCTGTCACAGTCAGTAAGACAACATTAGTCGAGAAAGGGGTTTATAATACAGATAGGAGCAGCTGATATGGGCAGCATGTCTGTATACATGTCTGTATAAAGAATTCATATATATTTAGATATGGATATTGATAAAGACTAATCATACAAAATATAACAAGCTATATAATAAAAGACAAGCATTTGTCTTGGCTGTGGCATTTCATTACATCCTGATTTAAAATGTAGTTGCAACACCATTAAATGGTCTTGTCCAGTTCTGTTGAATAATACACATCACAGTATGTACGAAAGAACAATTTACTAATGAGAACAAAAAAGTTCTTTGTTACTGTTTATCAGGAGTAATTTTAGATTTACTTTTAGTAATTCAGATAATTTCAACACAATTCACAGTGCAGACAGGCTACTTTTTATAGATGATGTACGATGTTAGAATAGCAACAAGGTTATTGATTTAGAGAATATAAGATAAGGTTACTGTAGAGTCAGTAAAAATCTGATTTTCTTTTAGTGCCTGAATTGAGATCGGAAATGTTCAACTACTCTAATGGATAAAAGTGGACAATTGCTAAATTACAGTGGTGTATTAAAACTGTGTCTTCCATAAAGCCTTCCATAAATCTTGTTATAAGAATAACATAAAAATCACTGAGAAGAATGAATCATGAGAAGGTGAGGTTACACCTTTGTGCTCTGTGGCAACAATTTGAAGAAAGTTCTTCTTCTGTTGAAGGTCTCTGCCCCCTAGTTGCAAAGTGACCTTTATAAAGAATTATATTTGTTTGGCATGGGTAAACACAAGTAACTTTCACAAAGCTTTTAGCTTTTCCACCCCTAGTTCTCTGACATTAGTAAATGTTATATAAGTAAATGCGGCAGCACGGTGGCTCAGTGGTTAGCACGTTCGCCTCTCAGCACTAGGGATTCCCGGTTCGAATCCCAATCTGGGTGGAGATTCCATGTTCCCCCCGTGTCCACGTGGGTTTCCTCTGGGTTCTGCGGTTTCCTCCCACAGTCCAAAAACATGGATCAAGTTAATTGAGTTCTCCAAATTGTCCCATATAGAGTGTGTTTGTGTGAAAGATTGGGTGTATCTGCCCATTGCCCGAAACGTTCTCAATTGCTCAGAATAGGAAAAACGATTCAAAATACGGAATTAAGCAACACCATGTTCTGTTGTATAATTATTTACAGCCCTTGAAACTGGAAAACTCGTGACCACATGTCCCCTGTTCTGGCTGCACTGCATTGGTTTGCGGTGACTTTTAGAATTGATTTTAAAATCCTTTTATTTGTTTCTAAAGCTTTGGTTAAGCCCCCCCAATATCTTTCAGAGCTTATATATATCCACAATCCAATCAGGACTCTGTGATCAGCCAGTTAGCTGCTTCTAGTCACCCCCAAAACGAGACTAAACACTAAATGTGACCAAGCTTTTGTGGCAGCTGTCCCTCAGCTCTGGAATAACCTGCCGTGGCATAATCGTTATGCTGGATTCCACCAAGTTTAATGTGGAGACATGGCAATATTTAAAATATAAATTTCAATTTCTTTTTATTCTAATTTAATTTGTTGTATTGTATATTTGTCATAGTCTTTTATAGATTATTTATTGATTGTAGTTGTTTTAGTATATGTATATTTATTGTGTAAAGCACTTTGGCCAATACGGTTGCTTTGGAATGTGCTATATAGGTTGAGTTAAGTTAAGTTGAAATGGTTTGGCCATTAGTTTAAATAACCTTTGGCATTATGTTACACCCATCGTCACCAGTGCACTTCCTGCTTTGGGAATGGTATGTTTTGCATCACGCTGACATTCATTCATTCATTATCTTCCGCTTATCCTCTATTAGGGTCGCGGGGGGGTTCCCCATGCCCATCCAGGGGAGAACATCTCGGGCGCTGGGAGGGGGGGGGGGGGGGGGGGGGGGGGGGGGGGGGGGGGGGGGGGGGGGGGGGGGGGGGGGGGGGGGGGGGGGGGGGGGGGGGGGGGGGGGGGGGGGGGGGGAGGGCGCCAATCCATCGCTGGGCACACACTCACTCACACAGACACACTCTAAGCGGGGCAATTTTTGAGAATTCAATTAACTTGATCCATGTTTTTGGACTGTGGGAGGAAACCGGAGAACCCGGAGGAAACCCACGCAGACACGGGGAGAACATGGAAACTCCACCCAGATGGGGATTCGAACCGGGAATCCCTAGCGCTGAGAGGCGAATGTGCTAACCACTAAGCCACCGTGCCGCCCCATCACGCTGACATCACACTGATATTTCATTCATTTTCTCTCTTTACCACATAGTTTTCCTCTGTTTTTACAAATACCTGTTGTAAAAAAAAAAAAAAAAAAAAAAAAGGGGGGGGGGGTCGTGTGCCGTGGCATCGAATAACATTCAGGTTTGATGAATTTACAGTATAGTATAGCGTCTGCTAAATGACTAAATGTAAATGTAATGTAAATGTAGTCTTTACAGATGATGCATTAGATTGCAGAGTCCTAGTTTACCTATTCGTCAATCTGCAGTCTTTGTTTACAAGTGCGCTTTATTCATGCTCTTACATATTTCAATGCTGTATCAAGCCACAACCTACACCAACCTTCTCCATTCTTAATTAGCCTACGCTGCATGATCTACATAGGTTGCACTGTCTCACTTTACTTTACTTATGTTTGTCCGAATTTACCTTGGACTGCCAGCTTTATTATTAAAGTATTTAGTTCTTTTAGCACCTTTGTTTTAATCTGGTTTATTGATGAGCCGTGACACATGTTTCTGTTTTTTTGTTTGCATTCCTTCTGGCGTTTTATCTAGCAAGACTTTTCTAGGAAGTCAGATAAAGATTGGACAGGTTCATTGACAGGTTCTGTTGAATTATGGATCCAATACACAAGACAAAATTACAATGTCAATAGCTTGATTTAAACAAATTTAGAAACAACCCAGCATAAAGTACATGCCCTTACGGCAACTAGGCTACTACCAACAAAAGTACAATAGAATGCACTTACTATTTGCTTTTGGCCTTGCTAGGTAAGCTGCTTAGTGCAATTATGCCAGAAGAACTGTTGCTATGGTTTTTACTGGCGACTTTGCCCAACCCTATCTTTACCCCTCTTGTACAATGCCCCTCTTTTTCCTGACCTTGAAAATGTCTTCTACTGCTTACTTTCCTGGTCCAGCAAGATGTGCCTGAGCCCTGCATTAAGTGGCAGCTGGTTTAAAAACCGTGACCATGTTAGTGTCTATGTTGTCAAATTTGCTGTGCTAAATGTGTTGTTTTTGGGTTCCTAAACTGTGCTCCTTTAAGAGCATAGTCTGGGGCTGTTTTTTCACCTGTCTTTTCATTTCCAAAAATGTATTACTTCTGTTCTTTCTCGCTTTTTTGAATTTTTCCATTGCGAGACTAATAAAGGTTTCATCATCATCATACTCCAACACTGGCTTGCACATTACTCTAGAGGGCACATGCCCCTTCAAACCAAAAAACATACCCAATCAAATAACCCTAGAAAGCATGGATCATATAAAAGAAAAAAAATTTCTTGCCAATCAAAGCAACATATTTTCTGTGCAGCTGCAACATGCCACCTCAGTATTCATGCACAGCTGAGTGTTGAGCTCCCCAACCTACAGCTTTGCTTTGATCTGCAGAAGCTGATTCAGTCACCCTCTACTCACATGTCAAAATATAAATACATGTCCGGATTCTTTTTTCTTGGTCAAATGTCAAAGCTACATTTTGTCCTATTTGTCCTATTCTACTATCTAAAAATTTCATGGCACAAAAATATTTTACATAGACTTGATAAAGTGTTAACTTTGAAATTGCAAATGACAAAGTTAAATAAGAGGGATAAATGGCTACGGAGCCCCTAAAGTGACATGGAAGAAAAAAATCTATAATGCGAGACCTCGCAATAACTTTGCGAGATCTTGCAATAATTGTATTTATATTTATTGCGAGATTTATTGTTAATGTTAATGCAAAAGTTAATGTGAGATCTCGCGATATCTCACAAAACTGACACGGTAACCGTGAAGCTGTCCAGAATATTGAATCTGGTTGCTTTCTATTGATGTGTTCAATCAGGACCGCCAAGTCACAAAACGTTTTTCAACAAAAGTGTCCGCTTGCATCAAGTAGTCGCTTCAGGTGTCTCTTGTGTTGGAATTTATTAAATATAAAAAGACATGAATTGCACTATTTATAAGGTTTTTGTTATACTTCGTAATGCTTTTTATTTTTGTAATGACATTTACTATTTTACATAGTTCATGAATGACTGCAGGGAACAGAGGGAATAATCATTTGTGGGATGAGCGTGTATAATTGTAAGAATGTCCAGTGGCGGGACGAGCATGGCAAAGGGTCGGGGTGTCCGATCGCAGGGTGAGCTGTAGACTAAGGGGGCAGGTAACATTTTTTAAATGTAATGGTGAGACTGGGGCTCAGGAAGTCCCCACCATATATGGAAAGTCCATTCACACTCATCCACACACAGAAGGACATCCCACCTAAGGATTAAATACCGAAGCGGGATCTTTGAGAATTCAGAGGTCTCTTATCAATCGCAGTCATCTGCCATTGATGATTTTTCCTGTACACTTGTTTGTCTAAACGCAGTAAGTTCTTTTTTTTAAATTTTTTTTTTTAATTTTATAGGAACATAACACTCACTTATACAAAAACTTTTTACAAGATCTCGCAAAAGTATTGCTAGATCTCGTAAAAGTTTTTTGCGAGATAACCAGGTCTTATAATCTGTCTTGTGGACAGATAAGACCAAAGTGGAGATATTGCACTGTGACATAAGCACAAATACCCAATGTAAACAGTGTCAAGCATGAATTATAAATTCCTTTTTAAACATTTTATTAGCAGACTTAAACAAAGGAAAATATAATGCTCAGTGCCAACATACATGAAAAAGTATTCCCATTAATAACAAACTGTATTAACAAGTCAGCAAACAGCTGCTTATTACCTCAATTCCTTGAGACACAGTTTTAAATATTGCTACATAACACCACATTTTGCTGCAAACTTAATTTTGTGGAGGAAACAAATAAACCTATAAACAAGCCACCACTAGAACATCTTCTAAATATGTATTTGGGTTGTTACAATGGTGAAGCGATTGGCATGTCCACCTTTCAGCACAGGGATCCAGGTTCAATTCCCAAACTGGGTGAATTTTCCATGTGCTGGAATATTTTCCATGGTCCACAGGTTTTTTTTTCCGGTTCTCCAGTTGCCTCTCACAGTCCAAAATGATGGATTCATGTTCCCTCTGTATAGTGTATGTGTGTCTTTATGTGTGCCCAGTGATGGACTGGTGCCCTGTTCTGGGTATATTTGCCCAGTGCCTGAAACATTCTCAATGGATCGGCATGTAACCCCCTCAAGCGAACCCTAGTAGAGGATTAAGCAGAAGATAATAAGATGAGATAAGACAATCAAGCCATGAACAACATGCAGATGGCCCCCTCTAATATAAAGATTTTATGGCATTAATTGTAATTATTGGTGAAAAATTTGAAAATTCCTCTTAATATTGGTGGCAGTGATACAGTTATTATTTTAGTCCAACCCTGACACTCTCATTATTCCTTATATCTGTGATGTTATCCTCTGTCGTTCCATTCTGGTTTTTACCAAAATAAGCATTTAATCAATACCTCTGGGCATGTACCATTCCTATCAGGATTCAAGCTAAAAGGATACCTCTAGTATGTTAAATTCAAATTCAATAACGAAAGGGGCGGCACGGTGGCTTAGTGGTTAGCATGTTCACCTCTCAGCACTAGGGATTCCCGGTTCGAATCCCCATCTGGGTGGAGTTTCCATGTTCTCCCCGTGTCTGCGTGAGTTTCCTCCTTGTTCTCCGGTCCTCCCACAGTCCAAAAACATGGATCAAGTCAATTGAGTTCTCCAAATTGCCCCATATAGAGTGTGTATGCGTGCGTGTCTGTGTGAGTGAGTGTGTGCCCAGCGATAGATTGGCGCCCTATCCTGGGTGTATCTGCCCAGCGCCCGAAACTTTCTCCCCTGGATGGGCATGGGGAACCCCACCGCAACCCTAATATAGGATAAAGCGGAAGATAATGAATGAATGAATGAATAACTAAAAGGCTATTCTAATGCTAATTTTATTTATTATACAATTAAATGAGTTAATTAAGATACTGCGAAGCTTAATGATGTAGAATTTAATTTTATTTGGTATTATTAAAATTTTGTAATCAATGCAAAACTTAACTGGAAGCCATTTTTTTATACTGCTTATCCATTTCCGTTTTTTCTGTGGAATATGTTGAAATCAATGGCAGGATACCATCAGCTGATACAAAACAGTATCAGTTTTGTTACATGCACACATGAACCATTACATTTACATTACATAGCATTTGGTCATTTAACAAACGCTTTTTATCCAAAGCGACTTACAAGGTGAGCACAGGGTTAATCACAACATCCCTGGAGCAATAAGGTTTAAGGCCTTGCTCAAGGACCCACACTGATAACTTCAGTGGACCTGGGATTTGAACCCACAACCTTCAGATTGATAGCCCAATGCCCTAACCACTGAGCTACTACTTCCGCATCAAATGTCTATAGCTCATAGTTCATCACATAAGTACCACATATACAAGAAGAAAAGGGGATTTATCTCATCAAAAAAGATAGTACCTCCAAGTCCATGTGTCTATTGCTTAAGAAAGTCTCAATTGATCTCCTTTGTGACATGTGTTGTTTAGTCCATTGTCTTTATCCATGATAAATGCTTATTTACAGCATTAAACATTGAGCTTTGTAACCCAGGTAGACAGCTAAAAGAAAATCTCTTCTGCATAGACACAGACAACAAAAATAATCATGTAACTAACAGGAAGCTTAACACGCATTTGCATGAATACTAGCATTAAATTAACGTTACCATCAGAATTTATCAGACGCTTAGCGACTTACTAGCATCCCAACTTAATGGTTGAGCACAGGGATTATAATACCCTGGAGCAATGAGGTATAAGGGTCGTGCTCAAGGACCCACATTGCAAATTTAAGTGGACCTGGGATTTGAACCCACAATGTTCAGATTGCTAGCCTAACACCGTAACCACTGAGCTACCATGCCCAAGAATTACAGCTTTACAAATATTTCACGCTATTATATTTCACACAACTGCACAGTCCCTTACATTAAGCTGCAGCACAATCCTGTCCCTTGACAAGGCTCAGCAGAAAGCAACAGGTAAGATTGGATAAACTTCTCCCAATAGTGTTTCATTTATTTTGCTTGATTCATAAGGCTCTACCTGTCTCCATCAGTACTATATCACATGACTACAATCACCCTTTATGCCCCCTAGAGGTTGGGAGTACAACTAATGGTAAAATTGGGACAGCATCTCTTACAAATTTAAAAGGGTAGGGCTTTTATTATCAAACTTTCTGGTTCCAGTCAAAACTCTGCAGCATTTGAAGGCATGCGACAATACAACATCATATCTTGGTTTACATGCTGTTGTACTAACAGGTACAATCTACAGAAAAAAATGAAAATCCATCCATTATCTTCCGCTTTATCCTATATTAGGGTCGGCGGGGGGGGGGGGGGTTCCCCAAGCCCATCCGGGGAAGAACGTTTCTGGCGCTGGGCAGATACACCCAGGACAGGGCACCAATCTATCACACTCTATATGGGGCAATTTGGAGAACTCAATTGACTTGATCCATGTTTTTGGACTGTGTGAGGAAACCGGAGAACCCGGCGGAAATTCACGCTGACACAGGAAGAACATGGAAACTTCACCCAGATGGGGATTCGAACCGGAAATCCCTAGCGCTGAGAGGCGAACGTGCTAACCACTAAGCCACCGTGCCGCCATAAATGAAAATGAAAATGGAAAATAATATAAAAGGAACACACAATCCATTATCAGCCATGCCCACCATGCTGGGGCACCAGGGCACAGGTTGCAGAGTTTTTGAGACATGGAACAATAATGCGCTGATTCTTATACTTGCAACAGCAATGTGAGCTCCTTCATCATGCAGCCTTCTCCTGAATATTGAAGTCAGTATAATCGATTTTTAAAGAATAAAATGACACCATGGCACACGATGTCTACACCAGCCATTAAGCAGCATTCCCAGAATTGAAATTAGAGCTGTATGCTACATGCACAGGGGTATCCAACATGCAGTAACCGTAGACATGCATCTTCAGAATTTGAAGTGACTAACCAAATTACACCATCTTTTAATGTGGTGTGAAAGCTATCATCAAAAAGCACAAAGAGCTCACCGCATTGACTCTAAGTATGTTTGACATTGAGAACATGATTGATGGGCGGCACGGTGGCTTAGTGGATAATGGGGCTGCAACAACGAATCGATAAAATCGATAAAAATCGTTTAAAAAAAAAAGTATCGATAATGAATTTGCATTTCAATTCGTTGGGTCGCACTATTTTCGCATTACTCGCAATGTCATAACCGCTTACGTCACCTGCAGCGCTTCAACAACGCTGAAAAAAAATAGTGGGTTGAACAGAACGAGGCGGAGTCTGCAAAACAAGTTGATAAATCGCACAAATGAGACACAGCCAATGCTGTAAAAAAACCTTCTGTTTAAATCCAAACTGCGGGAGCTTCACCTTCACACAAATAAAGAACGTGGAACATGCAGCTCTGCGAAAATAAATTGAGCTGCACGCAGCACCACGGTGATGACAGATGATGGATAACATGTCTTAACGTCCGTTATACGAATACGTCCGTATTTTCCGGGACTTTTCCGTATGTCACGTCCTGTCCCGGGCGTCCCGGTTTATTTTTTAAAGTGAGGATATGTTCTGGTTTTTAGCGGGAGACCTGGGCAGCGGGGGATTGACACGCACACGTGCACGTGGCTTTAGCCACTCTTAAATGTCCCGGTACTGCGCACGGTGCTGCGTGTTCGCAAGCAACATGCCGAATTTCCCCACTTTCAGACCGGGGCGAGACAAACGGGAAGCCTTGTGCACAGTGTGCAATGCAGGAACATATGCCCCGGTGTCCAATTGCCATTTCACACAAGAAGTATTTTTTTTGTTAACTGGCTAATTTTTTTTTTTTTCAATAGCTGATTGTTGTTTAGTTCATTTGTTAATTTTTTTTTCCAATAGGCTACAGAACAGACAATATTTGGTTCATTACTGAGAGCAACTGAGTATCATGTGTTATTTGGAATTGACTTTTGTTGTTAAGTGAGGGATGTTTAGATGATACATTATTTCTTTCATTGTGGTTTTTATTAATTACAGGAAATGTTAACTTAAACATTCATTCATTCATTCTCTCCCACTTTGTCCTCTATTAGGGTCGTGGTGGGGTTCCCCATGCCCATCCAGGGGAGAACGTTTCGGGCGCTGGGCAGATAGACCCAGGACAGGGCGCCAATCCATCGCTGGGCACACACTCACTCACACGCACACTCTTTATGGGGTAATTTGGAGAGCTCAATTGACCTTGATCCATGTTTTTGGACTGTGGGAGGAAACCGGAGAACCCGGAGGAAACCCACGCGAACACGGAGAGAACATGGAAACTCCATCCAGATGGGGATTCGAACCGGGAATCCCTAGTGCTGAGAGGCTAATGTGCTAACCACTAAGCCACCGTGCCGCCCATCTAACTTAAAGATTCATTCATTCATTATCTCCCGCTTATCCTCTATTAGGGTCGCGGTGGGGTTGCAGCTCTATTAGGGTCGCGTGGAACATGCAGCTCTGCGAAAATAAATTGAGCTGCACGCAGCACCACGGTGATGACACATGATGGATAACATGTCTTAACGTCCGTTATACGAATACGTCCGTATTTTCCGGGACTTTTCCGTATGTCACGTCCTGTCCCGGGCGTCCCGGTTTATTTTTTAAAGTGAGGATATGTTCTGGTTTTTAGCGGGAGACCTGGGCAGCGGGGGATTGACGCGCACACGTGCACGTGGCTTTAGCCACTCTTAAATGTCCCGGCACTGCGCACGGTGCTGCGTGTTCGCAAGCAACATGCACATGCTAATGTGCTAACCACTAAGCCACCGTGCCGCCCATCTAACTTAAAGATTCATTCATTCATTATCTCCCGCTTATCCTCTATTAGGGTCGCGGTGGGGTTCCCCATGCCCATCCAGGGGAGAATGTCTCGGGCGCTGGGCAGATAGACCCAGGACAGGGCTCAATCAATCGCTGGGCACACACTCACTCACACAGACACACTCTATATGGGGCAATTTTGAGAATTCAGTTGACTTGAACCATGTTTTTGGACTGTGGGAGGAAACCGGAGAGCCCGGAGGAAACCCACGCAAACACGGGGAGAACATGGAAACAGATGCGGATTCGAACCGGGAATCCCTAGCGCTGAGAGGCGAACGTGCTAACCACTAAGCCACCGTGCCGCCTTGAATAAAATTACTATATATAATACTATACTGTAGAATAAATTTACTGAAAAACATCCATCTTTGGATAAAAGCGTCTGCTAAATGATTAAATGTAAATGTAAAGATATGGGATATTTTTTATTATTTTTATATTAATTGAAAAAATAATCGACCGATTAATTGATCAAAATAATTGTTAGTTGCAGCCCTTGTGGATAACACTTTCGCCCCTCAGCGCTGGGAATTCCTGGCTCAAATTCTAATCTGGGTAAACTTTCCATGTTCTCCCCTTGTCCAGGTGGGTTTCCTCCAGTTTTCTTCCCACAGTCCAAAAACATGGATTCAAGGTAAATTGAATTCTTTAAATTGCCCAATATAGTGTTTGTTTTTGTGTGTGTCTGTGTGAGGGAGTGGCCTAGTGATAGATTGGTGCCCTGTCATTGGTGTATCTGCCCAACACCTGAAACGCTTTTCCCTGAATAGGCATAGGGAACCCCCACCCCGACACCAGTAGAGGATTATTCATTCATTCATTCATTCATTATCTTCCGCTTTATCCTTTTCTAGGATCGTGAGGGGTTTCCCCATGCCCATCCAGAGGAGAACGTCTCAGGCGCTGGGTAGATACACCCATGACAGGGTGCCAATCTATACATACTCACACACACAAAAAAATACACTATATATGGGGCAATTTGGAGAATTCAATGGACCTTAATCCATGTTTTTGGACTGTGGGAGGAAACCGGAGAACCTGGAGGAAACCCACGCTGACACGGTGAGAACATGGAAACTCCACCCAGATTTCGATTCGAACCTGAATCCCAAGCGCTGAGAGGCAAATGTGCTAACCACTAAGCCACTGTGCCGTCCAGTAGAGGATTAAGCAGAAGATAATGAATAAAGAAATGAATGAATGAACATAATTGGCGTCAGGTGCGTGTGTTTATTTATTTTGAGGGCACAGAAACTTTACACTGTTATACAAGCTGTACACTGACTACTATGCATGGCATTAAAGTGTCATACTTTCAATGTTCAATGAAAAAAAAAAATTTTTTTTACACAAACACACTCTATATTGGGGAAATTTAGAGCAGTCAGTTTATCTTTCCTGTTGGAGGAAACTAGAGAACCTGGAGAAAACTCACATGGACATGGGAAGAACATGAAAACTCCACCCAGATTGGGATTCGAACCTGAATCAACAGTACTGAGAAGAGAATGTGCTAACCAATAAGCCACCGCGCCACACCTGATAATCCCCTGCTACCCAAAATATTCTACAACACTTTCCACCTTTCACTGACTTCTTCACATACTTTGCGTTCAGTCATTACCCCATTTTACGACAAACACAATGTTTTCCATTGGCTTTGTATGAATTAAAGTTGCTTTCATTACCAAAGTGAACTCTGGACCGCTTCTCCTTCATTTTGATCAGTGACTATTTGAAACATCTTATTTAAATTGTTTACACTTCAGAATATATGTAACTCATAAAATATGCTTGAAATAAATACTGTATAATACTATATATTTGCCCAGTGATGCTGAAAATTGCAGCGATGCTGATGCGATAATGATTGAGTTATATATATATATATATATATAACTCAATCATTATCGCATATATAGGTATATGGGTAGACCTCAACTAAAGACAAAATGAGAAAAATTGTCTGATTTTAAAAGAGTTTATTAACAATAAATTGTTAATAAATCATTAAATAATAGTGAAAAATAAGTATTTGGTCAATAACAAAAGTTTATCTCAATACTTTGTTTGGCTTTATTTTTATTTTTATTTTATATCCTTTATTGGCAATGACAGAGGTCAAATGTTTTCTCTACGTCTTCACAAGGTTGGCACACACCATTGCTGGTATGTTGGCTCATTCCTCCATGCAGATCTTCTCTAGAGCTGTGATGTTTTGGGGATGTCGGCGGGCAAAACGGACTTTCAACTCCCTCCAAAGGTTTTCTATGGGGTTGAGATTTTGAGACTGGATAGGCCAATCCAGAACCTTGAAATACTTCTTACGAAGCCACTTCTTTGTTGCCCTGGAAATGTGCTTTGGATCATTGTCATGCTGAAAGACCAGGGTTTCATCTTCAATGCCCTTGCTGATGGAAGGAGGTTTGCACTAAAAATCTCACAATACAGTGGGTTGCAAAAGTATTCATACCCCTTGAACTTTTCCATATTTTGTCACATTACAACCACAAACATAAATATATTTCACTGGAATTTAATGTGAAAGACCAACACAAAGTGGTATACAATTGTGAAGTGGAATGAAAGTTATACATGAATCAACAATTTTTTTACAAATAAAAAACTGAAAAGTGCGATGTGCAAAATTATTCAGCCCCCCTGAGTCAATACTTTGTGGA
>JAFMOD010001175.1:388394-521626 GCA_019802435.1 Corydoras maculifer
TATATATATATATATATATATATATATAATTTCAGCTGTTTGTGGAAGACATAGTAATGCTGCGAGTTAGAGTTTATTGGCTCTCTGTCTCTCTCGGCCGACAGTTCCAGTTCTTACAGCCGCCACTGTACGGGTCACATCAATCGAGGAGGGTGTGGGCCAGTCAAGGACTGCATGAACCTTTAGTGGGTCCATCTCCAACCCGTCCATGGAGAGCACATAGCCCAGATACGAGATCTTGCTCGCATGAAAGATACATTTCTCTCTTTTAACTAATAGCTGAATGTTGGAGGAGGCAAGACAACACCTGCCATACGAGGTTACTCGCACCACATGACTCTCTAGGTCTTGGGAAAAAACATCTTGGGAGTATATTGTCCAAGTAGACTATTACCCCATTATCTAAGAACTTGCGTAAGATATTGTTAATGAATGCTTGGAACACCGAGGGCACATTAGCTAAACCGAACGGCATGACGAGGTATTCGTAGTGCCCCAATGGTGGTAATATAAGTAGTCTTTCACTCATCCCCTGGCTCTATGTGAACAAGGTTGTACGCATTCCTTAGATCCAACTTAGTGAATACGCTAGCCCCGTGGAGGCGTTCCAGGTTGGACGGTATTAGCGGGAACGGATACGGGTAGCATTTAGTGACCTTAAGCTCACAGTAGTTAAAACAGGGGTCAGTTTAGGAATGAAAAAGAACCCAAACGCAGCTGGCGATTTGGAGGGAAGGATAAACCCGTTTTTGAGAGCATCAACAATATAATCCCTCATCGCCCACTTCTCATTTACGAAGAGCAGGGATGGGCGTGAGCGCGGTAACTTAGCTTAGCTCCACGAGCTCTATAGCGCAGTCATACGGATGGTTAGGAGCTATCGTATTAGCTCGATCCTTACTGAAAACCTCAGATAAATCTGCGTAAACCCGGGGCACCTGACTGAGAGAAGCGGCCGCACAGGACACACTGAACAGCTGTCGAGGCCTTTGGGGAAGACACAGGCACTCCTGTTGACAACGGGGTGACCAGGCCAGAGTTCGGGAAGTAGTCCATGAAACGGCAAACCTGGAATGATAGGCAGAAAGGGAGAAGAGGTTACAAAAAATGAAATTGGCTCAGAGTGTACTGGTGTACATGGCCAAGGGGACAGTACTGTGGGTGATGGTGCCTAGGGACAGTGGCTTACCATCCACGGCGCAGACCCTCACAGGAGAGTCGAGCGGACGAAGAGGTATGTTCTCCCGCTGGCAGAAACCCTGATCGATAAAACTCCCATCTGCTCCAGAGTCGATCATAGCCCCTGAGTCGATCATAGCCCATTTGATCACGGCCTTGTGGACTTCAAGTTTAATGCCTGTGTGGAACTGGTGGTGTTGTGGAGTGTCGGGACCTCTCACCGCTCGGGGAGGTTCCAGTAAGGGTTGGCAGGTCTTGTCCGACGGATGTGCAGGGCAGTCCCATACCATGTACTCCTCCGCAGTACCCCTCTTTATGGTGTGCTGGCGTCCGCAGTAGGAGGAGGGCAGGTGCTGGTCCATTAAAATAGAGAGGTGGGTGAGGTCTGTCATGGAGTAGCCGAAGTCACGGCCCGCTATCTCGCGCCGTACCTCTGGATGCAGCCTCTTGCGGTAAAATGGCCTTAAAACCCTCTATAAAAGCAGAAAAGGTTTGGACCTCGGGGCGCCCCGAGGTCAGTGGTGGAGTCCCGGAGAGACTAGGTGTCGGAGGCACGGATAGGAGAGCCACCGGAACTCCCGCCAATGGAGCAGCTTGGGCGACAGCAGACCAAAGTGCCACCAGTCCCTGTTCCAAGTCCCCCTGTCATTGAAGAAGGGAACGCAAAACAGCAGTAACCATCTTCAACTCGCTCTGCGGTTACTGCCAGAAAGCCGTCGGATGTGATCGTGGCCGAAGGCGCGGAGAGCAGAAGTGTTGTCCCAAGCACCTGTTAGAGACCAGGGTGACAAACAGAAACCTCGGTTAGTCGTGTGCCAACAACAGGAGAGAACAAAGATCCTTCGAGGGGAAGCAGCGTATCCGGCCACCTAAAATAGGGAAGGAAGTAGGCGTAGATGATCAAACCACCTGAAATTAATAAGATGGGGAAACCACACGTGATAGGCAGGGAGACGCGTGAGCTGTGGGAGCTCTGACACTCTCCATTCCATTGGGAGTACTAGAGCAGATCTTTGAAAGGTGAAATGTTAACAGAATATTCATAGTAGTGTTTACAGAAATATTTTCAGAATATTATTATTACAGCATGATGCACAATGCAGATATGGCAACATCTGCCATTTTATAAAATTCACTTTTATAATGCATTAATATATGCATTATAATGCATATATTGACCTCTTTAAAAGTTCTACTAACAGCTATGTTTGTATTTTAAGTTTGTTTAGTTTTTAGTTAAGTTTGATATTTCAATTACTGAACAGAGGTGGGAAGATCATTCCATCATTTAACAATGGTGAACGCTATGGAGTGAGAATTAGCACCACAGTGAGCTGGAATCAACATGCGACATTCGTTACTAGATTGCAGTGAAGGAGTTGGAGTGTATTTTGGAAATATAGATTGAAGGTAAGAGGGGGCTGAGGGTACAATCCAGAGATTGTCCTGAAGGCTGGAGTCAGTTGTATGGAATGCGTGCAGCTGCAGGGATCCAATGGAGAGGGAGGAGAAGTGGAGTGACATAAAATCGTTCGGGCTGGTTGAACACAAGTCGGGCTGCAGAGTTTTGAATCAATTGTAGAAGCCTGATTGTACAAACTGGGAGAGTGGCAAGCAGTGCATTACAAAATTATCTAAATAATCTAAATGCAATCTGTTAATTTCTCATTTAGTCCATTGTAGAATCTTTATATATAAAATGGTGGCATGGTTGGCTTGGTGGGTAGCGTTCACAACCTCACAACCAGGACAAATATCCTCGTTTGATTCTTGGTGACAGACTGGTTCAGACAGTCCGGGGTATTTCACCACCTCTTGTTTTATGAGTGGTGAAATTAGCTCAAGCACACACCACAGCTGTAATTATGAGAAGTGTTTTTAATAATGAATGACCAAATTAATGCATATAATATACTACACACAATGCACAGTACACTGTAGCAGAACACTTTAAGCAATTGAACAAAAATATCTGCTAAAAAAGATACTGCAGCTGTATTATTAGATTGTATTAGATTGTATTATTAGAGAAAGGACACCCTTTCTCTAACCCACAGAAATAACAGTGTTAAAGCAAATTAGTGAATGAGCAAACATTGTACAATTTTACATTATAATTTTTTTTTTAAATGCATTAAATTATGATAGCAAGATTTTTGTTTGTTAAGAAAAGAAATGTAATTTTTTAAATGTATTTGATATTGCTCATTTATATTTTAATCTGAGCAGCATGGTGGATTAGTGGTTAGCACATTTGTCTCTCAGCGCTAGGGTTCTAGGTTCGAATTTCAAACTGGGCGAAGTTTCCATGTTCTCACCGTGTCTGCGTGGGCTTCCTCTGGGTTATCCGGTTTTATCCCAAAAACATGGGCATAAGGTAAATTGAATGTTCCTAATTGCCTCTAAATACTCTAATTACCTCTAAATTGTGTGTTTGTGTGTGTGAGTGTATGTGTGCCCAGCAATAGGTTGGCACGCTGTTGTAGGTGTATCTGCCTAGCACTCGAAACTTTTTACCTTGGATGGGCATTAGGTATGAAAGAAGGAATCTATTTTCATGATCTTTTCCTGATTCCTCTATATCAGATTAGTTGTTTTGTCTTCATGCCAAATTATTTGTCCTTCCCTGGTATTTTTAGTTTTGGAAAGCATGAACAATTTATGAACACTTTTTACTGGGATAAAGGTAAAGATGATTTACCAAACTGAATTGCAGAAATTTAACATTTGGTGGATTAGAGTTATGTCACGCTGAGGAAAATAAGAAAGATTCAATAACAATAAGATACAATACTCCTAATAATACCACATATGACACTGTTATTGACATCCCCATGACCCACTTAATCCACTCTAATAACATTTTTATTGTAGTACAGTATTTGGGATCATTGCTCTTTACAGGATCTCACCTCTTTAGTTTATTCTGATCTTATGAGGTTTAGCTCAGGGGACTGAGATGATTATGACAGAAATTTGATTCTGTGTTTAATCAACAATTTTATGTTGAGCTGGTGAATTTTATGTTGAGCTGGTTACATGTACTATTAAGATATCAAAGAATTACATTTACATTACATTTACATTTACTTTTAGTCATTTAGCAGACGCTTTTATCCAAAGCGACTTACAAATGAGAACACCACAAGTCAGAAGCCATAAAGAAAAACCAACTATACTGTAAATTCATCAAACCTGATTGTTATTCGATGCTGCGGCACACCCCCCCCCCCCCCTTTTTTTAATTTTTTAAATTTTTTTTATTACAACAGGTATTTGTTAAAGAGATGCGTCTTCAGTAGTTTTTTAAAACTATTTAGTGATTCTGCCTAACGAACAGAGTTGGGAAGAACATTTCACCATTTTGCAGTGGTAAACGCCACGGAGTGCGAATTACCTACTCGGTGAGGTGGAATCGCCAGGCGGCGATCATCGCTGGAGCGAAGAGAACGGGTCGGAGTGTATTTTGAAAAGATGGAGTGAAGGTAGGAGGGGGAAGATCTGGAAATGGTTCTGTATGCTAGAGTCAGTGACTTGTACTGAATGCGAGCAGCTACAGGAAGCCAATGGAGGAAAGTGAGTAAAGGAGTGACATGAGTTCACTTGGGCTGGTTAAACACAAGTCGTGCTGCAGAGTTTTGAATTAGTTGAAAAGGTCGGATTGTGGAAGCTGGGATACCGGCAAGTAGCGCATTACAATAATAGAGCCGGGATAGGACTAGGGCTTGAACAAGCAGTTGGGTAGCATGTTCAGTCAAAAAGGGTCTGATCTTCCTTATGTTGTAAAGGAGGAATCTACAGGAATGGGCAGTTTTGATAATTACACTGTCTATTACACTGTCTTTTTGCTTTTTTGGATAAAGTAGTCAAATTTGGATTTAATTAATCCATCCATTATCTTCTGCTTTATCCTCTCCTAGATAGATAGATAGAATAGATAGATAGAATACTTTATTCATCCCGAAGGAAATTTAGCGGCCAGTAGCAATAACAGTACAATAATAAATATAGGGAAAATAAAATATATATTACACTCGCCTACCTAGAGATTAACGCGGCTGCGCATAGGAAGCGCAGAGCCGTCGCGCTCTAACGCGCTGAAGGGAGCCAGGCACGCAGGTAGCAGGGAAATGGAAATTTATTTAAAGGTGTAGAGACACCACAAAACAAAGGTACTGACGAGTGAACATGGGGGGGGGGGGGGGGGGGGGGGGGGGGGGGGGGGGGGGGGGGGGGGGGGGGGGGGGGGGGGGGGGGGGGGGGGGGGGGGGGGGGGGGGGGGGGGGGGGGATATATATATATATATATATATATATATATATATATATATATATATATATATATATATATATATATATATATATTTACAATTTACCATTATAAAGTGTCAAGTGTGTGTGTAGTGGTATCAAAACTAAAAGTGAAAATAAAGTATCCAGTATGGATGGAGATCAAGTGATCATGTGCAAAAATAAAATATACAGTATTTTAAATGTCCTGTTTTATTTGTTCTTCCGGCCAAAAACAGCTGTATTGTAGAGCCTGATGGCCAAAAAAACAATATACAGTATTTTTAATGGCCCAGCGATGGATTGGCGCCCTGTCCTGGGTCTATCTGCCCAGCGCCCGAGATGTTCTCCCCTGGATGGGCATGGGGAACCCCACCGCGACCCTAATAGAGGATAAAGCGGGAGATAATTAATGAATGAATGAGTATTTGTAATGTCCTGTTTTATTTGTTCTTCCGGCCCAAAACAGTTGTATTGTATAGCCCTCGGATGGCCCTCGGAACAAAAGATCTCCTCAGTCTTTCTGTGGAGCAGTTCAGTGACAACAGCCTGCCATTGAACATGCTCCTTGGGTCCATAATGATGGTGTGCAATGGGTGACCATCATCGTCCATGATAGAGAGTAGTTTGCTCAGTGTCCTCCCCTCTGCCTCCTTAATTACAGAGTCCAATTCTGCACCCAGCACTGACTCTGCACGTCTGACCAACTTGTCCAGCTGCCTCACATCTCTCTTCTTAATACTGCCACCCCAGCACACCACAGCATAGAAGAGAGAGCTGGACACCACAGTCTGATAGAACATCTGCAGGAGCTTCCTACAGATGTTGAAGGACCCCAATCTCCTCTTGTAGAGGATGTCAGTGTTGGCTGACCAGTCCAACTTTTCATCCAGGTACAGACCAAGGTACCTGTAGGCCTTAACCATCTCCACCTCAGCCCCCTCAATAGACACAAGCTGAGTGAGTGGCCTATCCCTACGAAAGTCCACTACCATCTACTTGGTCTTGGAGATGTTCAGTAGTAGGCTGTTCCTTCGGCACCATGTCACGAATTCCTCCATCAGGCTTCTATACTCCTCCTTTTCTCCTTTTTCAGAACCATTTTTCTGTTTAAAGTTCAACACATTTTTACTTCATTAAAATTGTTCTGTTGTCTGTCATATTCAAAAAAGAATTTTGTGTTACTTCATGTATACAACAGTGAAACAGGACATCACAGAGTATGTTCCTTTACACTCTGATTAACATTAACATCATTAGAATTATTAGACCTGGCAGGAATTGGGACATATATTGCATAATTGTAATTAAATTTAACCTTCATAACAATTTTTTTTTCTCTCTTTTCTCATCATTTTTGGGTGTACCAACAGTTTGGATCCCAGGATCACATTGCTATACCCACAAGTTATACTAATATTAATATGCTTCTAAAATAAACCATACAATTCGCAAATTTACGAGTAAACCTGAAATAAGCTATTGGACATATACACATACTATATTATACACTGTTAATGTATTGGACACTAAAAAGCTATAATCAGTCATGGGTTATTGATATAATAATGTATTATGCAATAATAATGCATTATTATTATTATTTTATTAATCCATTATTTTCCGCTTTATCCTCCACAAGGGTCGCGGGGGGTTTCCCCATGCCCCCTCCAGGGGAGAACATTTTGGGCGCTGGGCAGATACTCCCAGGACATAGTGCCAATCTATTGCTGGGCACACACATACAAACACACTCTATATGGGGCAATTTAGAGAATTTAATTCACCTTGATGTATGTTTTTGGACTATGGGAGGAAACCGGAGAACCCAGAGGAAACCCACGTGGACACGGAGAGAACATGGAAACGCCACCCTGTTCTTATTATCATCATTATTATTTTTATTATTATCATTATTATTGTTATCATTATCACTATTATTATCATTATATTATTCATTCATTCATTCATTATCTCCCGCTTTATCCTCTATTAGGGTCGCGGTGGGGTTCCCCATGCCCATCCAGGGGAGAACATCTCGGGCGCTGGGCAGATACACCGAGGACAGGGTGCCAATCTATCGCTGGGCACACATTCACACACACAGACACGCTCTATATCGGGCAATTTTTGAGAATTCAATTGACTTGATCCATGTTTTTGGACTGTGGGAGGAAACCGGAGAATCCGGAGGAAACCCACGCAAACACAGCGCTGAGAGGCGAAAGTGCAAACCACTAAGCCTTATATTATTCATTTATATTATTATTATATTATTATACAACTAAATAACTCTGGATAAAAATCTAAATTTGTTGCTAAACCTTATAATATGCGCAGAAGAAAAGAAGTGGTCATTTAATAAAGATGCTGTTGTGTAGATAAGAAAACATAGTACAACAAAAATGACATTTGTAACAACCTCTATCAAAATGTATGAATTATTGTGAACAGAAGCTAAATAAAGGCAGTCATCACTTTACTCTGGTTAAACTATCTAGTCACTTAATAAAAACACAAGCAAAGTTTTACAGGATGATATTTTTGAAACAGATGGAATTTTTTACATAACATTACAGGATTGGTTCATTTAACTATTAAATGAAACCTTTGTTTATATAATTTTCAATCCAGTTTGGTTGTGTCTGTCACTAACTTATCACTAACAGTCATTTTGTAAAATATAATGAGTTTGACCATTACTTACATTTCTTAAATCTTTTTTTTGCTGACTGTTCTCACACATATGGCCACAGGCGAGAGTGTATGTGAAAATTACGCATTATCTCAGTAAGGCAGTGTAATTACTGCTGTTCTGCAGCCTGCCGTGATTTCTGATTTACTGCTGTGCTAAAACTGGCATCAACCCTTCAAATGGGGGAGGAAGTTTCAAATATGTCATTTCACTCCTTCCAATTACATGACTGAACAGAACATTACTGACTCCAGTAGCAAGAGCTTAGACTGTATTGCTGTCACTTAAATGGACACAATCTAATTGATTTCATTTTCCCTACTGAAGTTAGGGATTGATTTTTTTTTTTGCAATGATGGGAGCTTAGAATTATTCTGATAGAGAACAACATAAACAAGGGCTAAAACAGCCAAAAATAATATATTTATAAATTTCAATTATTCATTCATTCATTATCTCCCGCTTTATCCTCTATTAGGGTCGCGGTGGGGTTCCCCATGCCCATCCAGGGGAGAACATTTCGGGCGCTGGGCAGATAGACCCAGGACAGGGCACCAATCCAACGCTGGGCTCACACAAACTCACACACACACTCTATATGGGGCAATTTGGAGAATTCAATTGACCTGATCCATGTTTTTGGACTGTGGGAGGAAACCGGAGAACCCGGAGGAAACCCACGCAGACACGGGGAGAACATGGAAACTTCACCCAGATGGGGATTCGAACCGGGAATCCCTAGTGCTGAGAGGCGAACGTGCTAACCACTAAGCCACCGTGCCGCCCAATTTCAATTATAACACATATTTTATATCATCATACATCGGTTGTAGAAAACATACAACACTAAGCACAGCAGAGATATAAGAACATCATTGCAAATTAAGTGGAATATTATAACAAACACTTGACATGGTGGTTGGCACCAGTGAACTGCAAAACCAACTACATGGCCAAATTAAATAATATGTTTTATTTAGCTAATACTAACAAAGGCAAGTCTACAATACCTCAAGAATTAAAGGTGATACTGAAGGCAACAGGTGGCAGTTAAGGGAGGTTAACACACCTGCCAGAGGTTTCGTTAACGAATGATCAGCCATTATTAGCAGGGGTGAGGCATCCAGCAGCAACGGCATCAGAAATGCGCCGTGATGACAGTTACATCAGCCAGCAGTATTGTTTTTGATTCAATCTGTAAAAAAATGGTGCTCCTCTGCTAGATTTATCCTGTCTCCAGTGCTTGTGTTCCGCCATGTGACAACAAGAGTAATGAATAAGGTACACAAAGATCTGAAGCTTTAGGAATAGTGCTTTTGCAGATAAGGCTTTGTTTACTAAGACTAAGACAAAAAATATTTATAACATATTTGTCCAACAAGCTATCTAATGGCCAACCAAATTGTTGTTTATACATTGGGAACAATGTAAATTTTTGGAAAACACTTAGAAGTATATTATTTTCTGTAAAAAAATTTTAGTCATGTCTTCCCATTGGTGTTGAACTGATATCGATTTGATACGGCTGATAAATGTTCAGCAACACCCATTTAATGTGTTATTTTATACAATATCCTTTTCTATTCAATATCCTTTTCCAGACTCTTGAGTTAAAATTCTACTCTATTTCTCATCTACAGGATCTTATTTTTATCATGAAAATATTTGTTATTCTGTATAATTTTTGAATATGTACGAAAACCTCTATACTTAGATAGGGTATTAAGCAGAGAAGTCCCCCTCCAAAGAAACCATACACTGATCTATTTTGTGCATATATACAGTTAATGAAATTGCAAAGAATATCTTTGTGTATTAAAATAAATCTAGATGGAACTGATGAAATATTTACATTTGAACTGTTCTGTATTTGTATGTATCAGTGCATACAGCGAGTAACTGCATTAGTAACTAATGCATGTATTTAGTGGAATACTGTGTGTCTTTGTGTGTATTGATTTGCGTTTATTTTCTGTCTGCATAGACAACAGCTATGGTAATGTGCTCATTCAATCTACTCACTGCATCTGCACGTGCCTTTTTAGTGGCTTCATGAATATTATTAATCCTTTTTCTTATTAACGATGGCCATTTGGTTAGGCCAGTGACTAAGCAGCCTAGACAAAGCATATTTTCCAATTCTAAATAAAGAAGCACTTTGAAATGAAAGATAAAACAAAGGGCTTATAAGAGCAAAATCTGTATCAATGTACTGTGTATTGTACTGTTTAATGTACCAGTTATCATGACCATTATAGAATGGCATAATGGAAACAAAAACTTTACATTTATATTAGCAAACTTATTATAATATACATTTATAAATCGAGGCCTCCAGCAAACCTAAAAAGGTATGACCGTATCAAAATAAGATTATAGTACTGCTCTGCTAGAAGAATTCACATTTAGAAGTTTAACCTCTAACATTAAAAGGTCATAGTTGAGTATAAAAGAGCATCATCATGCCTGAAAGAATTTAGGTCTTTACTGTCTACAGTTCATATTATTAAATATTGTTATATTGTAAATGTAAATGACCAAATGTATTGTTAGTCCAAGGCCTCATCCTATCCCAGCTTGATTATTGTAATGCATTGTTTCCCAGCTTGCACATTTAGGCCTCTACAGTTGATTCAAGCTCGACACCCCGACTTGTGTTTAACCAGCCCAAGCTAACTCATGTCACTCCACTACTCATCTCTCTCCATTGGCTCCTTGTAGCTGCTCGCATTCAATACAAGACACTGACTCTGATCTACAGGACAATCTCTGGATCTACCCCCTCTCTCTCTTTTTCTATATAACTTGTTCACTTTGCTCTATTGATGAATGTCTTCTGGTGATTCCACCTCACTGTGGTGCTAATTGTCACACCATAGCGTTCACCACTGCTAAATGGTGGAACAATCGTCCCAACAACTCTGTCGGTAAGCCAGTGTCAATTAGCATCTTTAGGAAACAACTCAAAACAGAACTCTTTCACAAACATCTGATATAAAAAAAATAAAAAGGGAGTGGGATCAGATAATGGTCTGGTTTGAGAATTCTTTAGTGTAGCTATTTTTTTCAATAACTACTGATATGTGGTGCTCTCTCATTTGTAAGTTGCTTTGAAGAAGTTTCACACTAGCCTACCTCGGGTTAAAGCGGCTGCGCATATGAAGCGCAGAGCCGCCGCGCTTTAACGCGCTGAAGGGAGCCAGGCACGCAGGTAACAGAATGTCAGGGTTTATTAAAGGTGTAGAGACACCAAACAACAGAGGTACAAAACAACAAGTGAACATAAAATAAACGACGTGCACGGAGGACGGGCAACACAGGAAATATATACCAAACGACACCGGACCACGTGCACAAAACCAACCAATGAAAAGAACGAGTTAATGAACTAAACTAAAGACTATCAATAAAAGTTAATTAACTCAAAAAGGCGCGGGACGGTACAGAACAAAAGAACAGTGCCTGAGGCACCTGTTACTATAAGCATTAATGCAATGGTTGCTGTATCGTCAAGCCTTAAGGCATTGTTGTTTGAGATATCATCATGCTACAATGGAGCACAAAGCCATATTCTTTAAAAAAATGATTGTCATTTACAAATGCTGCACTAAGGAAAATCTAAAAGTATTTTAGTTAAAAAAAAAGCCTAGTAAAATTGTACACTTTTGAACAACGAACGAAAAGTTGCATGGGCATGGGTGTTTTTATATATACAATTCCAGTGATGCTAATGTAAAGGGCATATAATAGTATTTTGAAGACTTTAACTGCCTTCTACATTTACTATCTTCATGTCTATTTCAGTATACTAGCCCATGCCTCCTTATTCTGCAGGAATGTAGGTACATAGACATAAAGAATTTGTGCCTGTCTGGCCTGCCGAAAGTTCAGATCTCTAAATTTGATGGAAAATGTATGGTGCATCATGAATAGAAGAATAATAAAGATTCATGTGAGTTAACAAACTACGGGATATAATTGTATTATTATTTTTTTCAAGTAGCCAACTTTCCTAGAAATAAGGTTTGTATATGATAAATACAAATATAAAATATATGTTAAAAATATTAAAAAGTATAAAGTTAAAATTTGACCTGGCAGGGTCTGTCTGGCATCTGGTTTCTGTGTCTTATCTGCAGTAAAGATAATGAGACTGCAGTTAAGTTGCGGAAAAAGAGAGCAGTAGCAGAGCTTTGATAAAAAAAAGCTGAGATCCACACTGCATGCTACCAAACTATACAGCATGTAAAACTAGTATTCCACCATATGTTATAATGCACACTGTAAACAAAACAGCATCTAAACATACCCAGTTAACATTCTAGTTTTACTTCATATTGCAGGATAAAAGCACTGAATGTTTGAATCAAATAAGAGCACTGAAAATAATGTTTGGAACAGTGATGAGAAATAATGTGTTAGATTTTCAAGTGCAAGAGACAATAGATTGCATAAGTCATAACATTATACTCATTTAATAATTTAAAAAACTGATTAACTCATAATCATTAATAAAAGCAAAAGTGTGACTTAAATGTAATATGCTTATGTTGATATTTACAGTAGATATATTGTAAAAATGAAACTACATCTTTGAATATCATTGTTTTATATATCTGTCATTGGGCACAGCATAATGGTAAGCAAAATAAAGTGTAAGTAGTACCAGACCGATCTGGATAAGACAGAAAACCACAAAAGTTAAAATAAACATAATAAAAGCATTATAATATATATAGGGTACATGCACATCCTACAAACGCACATAGCATTAGACAGTACATTGGAAGGCTCATGAACTGTACCTCAGGTGGCATGCTACTCTTACATTACAAATGCATTTACATTTAGTCAATTAAAAAAGAAACTTACAAATTAGAGAACAACACAAGTCAGTGGTCACGGAAAAAACAAATATACTTTAGGATTTTCAAACCTGATCATTATCAGATCATGCTTTTTAGAAATAATTTTTAATAATAATTATTTTTTAACCAGGTGTTTGTGGAAGAGATGAGTTTTGAGTTTCTTAAAGATGCTAAGTCGCTCTGCCATACAGACAGAGTTGGATAGATCGTTCCATCATTTTGCAGTCGAAAATGAAACAGAGTGTGAGGTTAAATCACCAGGCGACATTCATCACTAGAGCTTAAAATATGGCCATCAATTTTTGCCTATGGCCAGTAGTATTTAATATTTTACTAAATACTGAGCTTAATGCTGGGAGCAATATCATGTCTAATCATTTCAACATAGTACATTGCTATGCTGGCACGATCCTCAAAGCTAAAGAAAAAAAACCCTGGCTTCTTCCCAACGTTATTGGGACATGATAATAAATAAAAACCTTAAAAGCTTTTTTAGGCTTAAATACAGGTAAATACAGTATAAGGACAAAATAGAGAAGCAGTGTGCAAAAAAATTAAGGATACCTATACTGCTTCTGTAATAATTAATAGAGTAAGTACTGTAGCAGTCAGATACTATTAATCATATGCCCTGAATTAAATGGTCATTAGTAAGTGTGACAACCTCCATAAAAGTAATTGATGTGGCAATGATCTTAGAGAAGCAACTGTTGCTGCCCATCAATCTGGGAAATGTTACAAATACAAAACAAGCATATCAGCATAATGCAACAGAGTCAGGAGTCAGAGTCACAACTCTGCAGCCCGACTTGTGTTCAACCAGCCCAAGTGAACTCATTTCACTCTATTTCTCTTCTATCTCTATTGGCTCCCTGTAGCTGCTTGCAGCTAGTACAAGGCCACGACTCTGACCTACAGGACCATTTCTGGATCTGCCCCGTCTTACCTTTAATCTATATTTCCAAAACACAATCCAACATTCAGCAGACTTAGTTTCAACCATTAACTCCTCTGTATGCAAAATGATTGTAGAGTCAAACATGAGGTCATCTTGAAATTAGTAACTCTGGTTGGAAACAGGTCATGATTCGAGGATTCTTATTGCACTGAGCCATAGTGATGCTGAAAAAGAAAAGTGACTTCCCCCAGCTGTTTCCAACAAATGCATGATATGACCCAGCGTGCCTAGATGCTTGATTTTAAATATATGTTCATTAGTTTTGGCTCAAATTAATGCATGATAGTAAAATTACTTTTTACATAATTTAATTAATCACTTTACTTATATGTGCCATAATTAAGCATAATGAAGTATGAATCATAAATATATAAATATTAAAAAGCAATATTGCCCCCATAGCATTGCATGGTGGCATAGAGTTTAGCATGTCCAAATCTGGGGATCCAGGTTTAAACTCTGATCTGGGTAAAGCCCAAAAACATGGATCCAAGTTGAATTGGCTACTCTAAATGGAGTGTGTTTGTGTATGTGTGTGTGTGTGTGTCTTATATTTTTATATTTTACTCTTTGGTTATTTATTCATCTATCCATTATCTTCCGCTTTATCCTATATTAGGGTCGCGGGGGGTTCCCCATGCCCATCCAGGTAAGAACGTTTCGGGCCCTGGGAAGATACACCCAGGACAGGGCGCCAATCTCTCGCTGGGCACACACTCACTCGCGCAGACATGCACACAAACACACTCTATATGGGGCAATTTGGAGAACTCACTTGACTTGATTCATGTTTTGGGCTGTGGGAGGAAACCGGAGAACCCGGAGAAAACCTGGAGAGACCCACGCAGACACGGGGAGGACATGCAAACTCCACCCAGATGGGTATTCGAACCGGGAATCCCTAGTGCTGAGAGGCGAACATGCTAACCACTAAGCCACCGTGCTGCTATAATATATATATATATATATATATATATATATATATATATATATATATATATATATATATATATATATATTCATTCATTATCTCCCGCTTATCCTCTATTAGGGTCGCGGTGGGGTTCCCCATGCCCATCCAGGGGAGAACATCTCGGGCGCTGGGCAGATAGACCCAGGACAGGGCGCCAATCCATCGCTGGGCTATATATATATATATATATATATATATATATATATATATATATATATATATATATATATATATATATATATATATATATATATATATATATATATATATTACAGCATATATAAGCATTAATGCATATTGGCAACATCTGTCATTTTATGAAATCTATTTTTAGAATGCATATGTTGACCTCTTTACAATTTCTACTAACAGTTATGCTCTGATTAGTTATATTAGCTATATAGGGCCACAGAACATTTGACATTTCCATGAGCATGTTGCATTGACCAGCTATAAAACATGACAGTCAATCTGGATCTTTCGTATTTGCTCTGTGAATTTTTTGGACCATTTGCATTACATTTACATTTAGTCATTTAGCAGACGCTTTTATCCAAAGCTACTTACAAATGAGAAAACAACACAAGTCAGTAGTTATGTAATAACCAACTACACTGCAGAATTATCAAAGCTGATCATTATTCTACACCCCCTCCCCATTTTTATATCATGTGTTTGTGAAAGAAATGTGTTTTAAGTTGATTCTTAAAGATGCTAAGTGAGTCCACCATGTAGACAGAGTTCCATTATTTAGCAGTGATGAATGCTATGGCGTGAGAATTAGCACAATTATCACTAGAGCAAAGTGAACGACTTGGAGTGTAATTTGAAAATATAAATTGAAGGTAACATTGTAGGCCAGAGGCAGTGCCATGTACTGAATGTGAGCAGCTACAGGGAGCCAATGGAGAGAGATGAGTAGCGGAGTGACATGAGTTGCTTGGGCTGTTTGAATACAAGTCGGGCTGCAGAGTTTTGAATCAGTTGTAGAGGCCTGCTTGTGCAAGCTGGGAGACTGGCAAGCAATGCTGAGTAGCATGTTCAGTCAAACAATTTCTTCACATAATGGTCATGACCTGTGGTAAAATTGAGCACAGGCTACTCCCACACACCTTCTAAAAGTTGCCTGTCACTGCCTAGAGCAGTTTAGTCCAACACAAGCAAAAGACATCAGCTTAAACAAGTTGATCCTTAAAAACGCAAGATTTAGATTCACACACGTCCTTGGTTTGTCAGGATTTTTCACTCGTGTAATGTGTCCTTACATAAGCAACAACAAAATACATGTTTAAAAAGGCAATTATTTGTTCCAGAATGTCTGTTTTCATGGCATAAACAAAGGTCCAAAAAAGTGTGAGCTTGGTGTGGAAGTTCACAAGTTCCCTACTGTAACAGGTGCCTAGGGCACCTGTTCTATGTTAGTTAATTTACTTTCAATTACGTTATTTAGTTTGTTTAATTATCTCTTTCCGTTGATTGGTTGTGTTGTGCACGTGATTGGTTTTTCATTTGTATATATTTCCTTCTTTCCCTGTCCTCGGTGCACTTCGTGGTTTAAGTTTATGTTCACTCGTTGGTTACCTTTGTTTTGTGGTGTCACTACACCTTTAATAAATTCCATTTCCCTGCTATCTGCGTGCCTGGCTCCCTTCAGTGCGTTAGAGCGCGACGGCTCTGCGCTTCCTATGCGCAGCTGCTTTAATCTCTAGGTAGGCGAGTGTAACATCACGAAGTGCCAGTCACTTTGGGGAGTCCAGAGCCCAGGTAAGCTCATTTAAAAATTTTTCTTTGCGGGGGCCGTATAGCATATAGCCTCGTACTCGCGGCGCCCTCCGTTGTGACCGCGAGTGCGCCGCTATGCGCAGCCTGCCGTCCCGGAGCCGTAAGGACGGCTCCGACACTGTGATTTTAGAGTGGTATGACTCTGATGATGAGTTTATGTGGAGGTACGGGTATGAAGCGCTCCGCATTGAGGATGGCCTCGATCTGGTAGAGGTGTGAGGCGGGCGAGTCATACCTGTATGGGCATATTTTGCCCATTCGAACCCTCCTGAACTCTGAGGAGTTCTGGACTGATAGCCCGGCGCGGAGCCAAGACGCGGCGCGCACGTTGCGCGGCCGCTGAGCTCAGCACGTGCGCGGCGGGGCAGTCACGTGACGTGGCCGCACCGGATCGCGCCGTGTCTGGGTCGCGCTGCGAGGGGGCGGTACCGGAGTTACCGATTGTGTCCGTTAATATGGAGGAGTGTGCCGGCAATGGGGTGAATCCTGGACAGTCCGAGACAGAGCTTGCCCTGTTCTTTGGTGTAGCGGTGGGGGTGTACCTCTACTGTGTGCAGGATGGCAATCCCGAGGTGGAGGTCCACCCAGCGTGCGTGCCCGCCAAAATCCACCCAGCGTGCGTGCCCGCCAAAATCCACCCAGCGTGCGTGCCCGCCGAGATCCACCCAGCGTGCGTGCCCGCCGAGGTCCACCCAGCGTGCGTGCCCGCAGAGGTCCACCCAGCGCACGCCGCCCAGTCCGTTGTCCCGGGGCCGCACGCCGCCCGGTCCGTTGTCCAGGGGCCGCTCGCCGCTCGGTCCGTTGTCCAGGGGCCGCTCGCCGCCCACTCCGTTGTCCAGGGGCCGCTCGCCGCCCAGCCCGAGCTGCGGTGGGGTTCCTCATGCCCATCCAAGGGAGAACGTCTCAGGCGCCGGGCAGACACACCCAGGACAGGGTGCCAACCTATCGCTGGGCACACACTCACTCACACCAACATACTCTACATGGGGCAATTTGGAGAACTCAATTGACTTGATCCATGTTTTTGGACTGTGGGAAGAAACCGGAGAACCCAGAGGAAACCCACGCGGACACGGGGAGAACATGGAAACTCCACCCAGATGGGGATTCGAACTGGGAATCCCTAGCACTGAGAGGCGAACGTGCAAACCACTAAGCCACCGTTCCGCCTGTTGGTAATAATGTTCTGGATATATTTCTATACACTTTTTTTAAGTTCGGGATTAAACAACTCCTTTCAAAGTGGTATTCTCTAGTACGCAGGGATAAAAGAAGTGAAAAAGAGGTTTCAACTAGCACCATCACAATGTGATGTTATTAAGACTTAACATTGAATTAGAGAAATATTCCACATGAATCAGTACTTAGTAATTTAGATTTTGTCTAGGTAATGTTGCCAAACAGATGCCCTTTGCCTATTACAAATTTTTATTTATTCATTATCTTCCCCTAATCCTCTACTAGGGTCACGGGGGTTCCCCATGACCATCCAGGGGAGAATGTTTCGGGCGCTGAGCAGATAAGCTCAGGACAGGGCGCCAATCTATCATTGAGCAGACAAACATACTC
This sequence comes from Corydoras maculifer, assembly GCA_019802435.1. NCBI lineage: Eukaryota > Metazoa > Chordata > Actinopteri > Siluriformes > Callichthyidae > Corydoras > Corydoras maculifer. Next base: position 406,708 of record JAFMOD010001175.1, read on the forward strand.
TATATGGGAAAATTCACAGCATTCAATTTACCATGAATCCATGTTTTTGGACAATGGGAGGAAACTGATGAACCTGGTGGAATCCCACTCGGACCAGGGGAGAACATAAAAAAAACGCCACACAGATTGGGATTCGAACCTGGAATCCCCAGTGCTGAGAGGTGAACGTGCTAACCACTAAGCCACCATGTTGAATATTGTTTAATTAAAAAGCTATATCCAGTTTACATATTTGATTAAGTTGTTTAATCTAACAGGTACTATATGGATCTATATTACTATGACGTGTATTATGATGATGATGTTAACATTTTTCCCTAATGCAGTCTAGAGGGTCATAAAGCAACATTACATCCATCATGATGTGAAATAGGCAACACATCCTTAATAACAGGTCTTTATAAACTATTTAATACATTCATACATTAAGTATCTTAAGGAACTGTCTGTTCCTTAAGATTTGGAAGATTTAAAAAGATTGACTAGACAGACAATATGTGATGTTTTCACTGCTAACAAAAAATATGATATGTACCACTTGACCTGTCCATTCAAATCTGTTTTTCTGCTTTTACTGTAAATGTGCTGTCAGAAGCAATAGGTGTGCAGCAATTTAATACCTTCCAGATGCCTAACATTCTGCTTGAGATACCATAGCTTGAGGCGTCCTACACAAACCAATAAGGAAATACAGTAACTGCTTGACCAGAATTATGTTGGCTCATAAACAGTCTGTCCTTATGTCTTTGTTGAACACTCGATTACATTCTGAGTGGCATTAAATGAGATAGCTTGTCTTGCAGCTATACCATTTCATTCGATTTTAGTACATAGTCACTTTATTGATTAATGTCTGTTAATTTGCGAGCAGAACGCCATGAGCAAGCCGTCCAGTTTTATAACTCTTTTTTTTTTAAATAGTCATAGTATGTGAAATGTCAGGTCACATGGAGCAATATATATAATCATATAATTATTTATAAAATCATATAAAACATGCCACATATCCTTGTGAAAACACAGAAAAGAATGTGTCATCCAATATATTTTTTGTTGGGATTTACTAACTATTAAGGGTTAAATAAACAACTTACCATTTCACAAATGTATCTATACATTATCTTTCGCTTTATCCTATATTAGGGTTGCTGGGGGGTTCCCCATGCCCAACCAGGGGAGAACGTTTCGGGCGCTAGGCAGATACCCCCAGGACAGGGCGCCAACCTATCGCTGGGCACATACTCACTCAGACACGCACACATACACACTCTATATGGGGTAATTTGGAGAACTTAATTGACTTGATCCATGTTTTTGGGGGGGGGGGGGGGGGGGGGGGGGGGGGGGGGGGGGGGGGGGGGGGGGGGGGGGGGGGGGGGGGGGGGGGGGGGGGGGGGGGGGGGGGGGGGGGGGGGGGGGGGGTTCCCTCATGCCCATCCAGTGGAGAATGTTTCGGGTGGCGCCAATCTATTTTTCAGCACAGGTTTCCAGCACCCAAACCAATTTTAGAGCATTCTAAAGTATGTAAAACAAATGTCCATTACAGACGACGCAAGTCTATGGATTGGTTCCCAGGAGGATATGGCATTATGGTATTTTGACAGCAATAGTATTAATTACAATTGTCAATAGGAGGCAGAACTAAGGAAACAAAAGGTTTTTAATATATTAATTAATATACCTACCATGACTTCTGTTAATTGTCTGTTTGTCTCTGCAGTCAGATAAAGAACATCCCACACCTGTTTTCAGCATTATCATTACCTTTTAATAATAAAGTGGTGTAAAATCCCAGAAATAAGAATTAGGCACAGATATGTACATCTTATTTAAAACATCTTGCAAGCTAAACCAGGTATGAGTAGGATCAGGAGCTGCTGAAAAGCTGGTTCTCTCAGTGGGTACATTTGCAATGTGAGCTGTAATGTTCCATATACTGATGAAGATGTACAATTTCTGGGGAATTCAGAATGTAAAGCAGCGGCCTGTGGCTTGCCCCTGTCACAGTAGGCATTTTGGTTAGCGAGAAGCATAAAATTGATTTTGTTCCATACAGGTTTAGTCAAAATCTACATTATACCACTTGAGGGTGGCTGATCACTGGGAAAAAATTGTTAAAGCCATGATGAAGAAGTTAGTCTGTGCTGGGTACACTAGCTTTCCACTTCTTAGCAGGTACCAATGTGGTGACAAAACCAGCTGACAGAACCAGGCTTTTTAGCAGTTTAGTTTTTGATCTTATTCTTGGACTTGCATGAGCACAAAGATCTGCTATTCATGCCATTCATCTTATCTGCTACAGTTTCTATATCTAGAGAACCTGCTGAAAGAACCGGACTCTTCAACATTTGCAGATCCTTCTTACGGGCATAATTGCATTCTTTTTGCACAATAACAACACTAACAATTTAAGGCATTGTAAAGAAGCATAAAGATCTTACACTGTGCTTTCAAGCGCAAATTATCTTACTTTGTTCAACAGTTAGTGTTAGGTGCTGCTGCCAGTGCAGTGTCCAAAAGAAGTCCAGAGATAAAATGGAGACCATAAAACTGGGTTCTTAATGGACATGAAACACCATGCACTGAAAATCACACAGACACCGAGGACAAACGTGACATACATCTCAGGCTCATAATGAACCGACGAGGAAAAGGGTAAGGGGTGGTCCTTATATACACACGAGGAAGAGAAACACAGCTGATGTCAATACACATGAAAATGAATAAACCCCAACATTATTTCCCCCACACAGAACAGACAGAACTGAAAAACACAAATTTCCACCTCCCTAATCCTATAACGCTATAAGCGAATCTTACAGTAACATTTATATATATTATCATATACTTGTGGTTATGTAATGAAGGTCTGTTTTTTTCTCTAGCATAAAATATCATGGCAGGGGCAAGTGCAGCCACAATTTTCCCTTTAGTGATGGTTGCACCTGTAGCCAATTATTTTAGTGCTAAGCGTATACATGTACATGCTTCATGCTAATTTTTTATTGAGATTTTTGGATAGTATTAGTTCTCTTTAGTCTTTTTTCAGATGGCTTCTGTGAGCGTCGATATTTTTGTTTAGTGCTAGCTTATTAGCGTAGTGTTAGTTTCCTTTAGTCTTCTTCCAGGTCACAGCCTGTGTGTGTCTATATTCTAGTTCTGTTTATTTTACATTACATTTACATGTGGTCATTATGCAGACGCTTTTATCCAAAGTGACTTACAAGTATCCCTACACTATATGCCACAGCATCCCAGGAGCAATGAGGGTTAAGCCAGTTGCTCAAGGACCCACATTGATAAAATCAGTTGACCTGTGATTTGAACCCACAACCTTCAGATTTATAGCCCAACACCCTAGCCACTGGGCTTCTACACCCCTATGTGTGTTGCGTTGCTTAATGTAAGTTCTATTTGACATATTCATCGCCTCAATGTTTAATAAATACTTTTGTTTTTGCGCTACCTAGCTTCTTTGTGTTTTCATGCACCACTTACATGGGTCCGGATTGACAGTTATGACAATTTTTTGAAAAAAATGGAGAATTAGTAACTATTTCAGTTATTTAATTTGCTAGCTGATTCCTAGTAGAACAGTTATTCATTATTTCATATATCATATTTTAATTTCTTTTTTAATTACCAACATATATTATTTAATTACCATACATATAAGGAATATTGTCCTATTTGTTTTGTGGTTATCACTACATTAGAATGCCGAGTAGGAATAGAGGCAATGATGGAGAAGGAGGCAGGGTTAGTCAGATGTCACACCACAGATGCTGCAGTAACAGATCAGTACACGGTGCTGATCCGAGCAATATGCTTTGCTTTCTGAATCCACTTACAGTATGCACTAGTTCCTAAATGTGCTTATTGAGTTAGGGGGTTTCCTGCTCCAGTGTGTCCAGTGATTTTTGGATTTGATTGGACTTTGAATTTGATTAGAAATATATGCCACCCACAGATAGTGCTCTGTAAAACTGAGCTAGGGACTGAAGATTTGTTGATAGCTGAATGATTAAGTGAGTGTGTGTGTGTCCACATTATTATGCGTTTTGTGTGGGCCTGTAGTACTTAAATGAATGACAAAATGGAGATCATAAGGTGCCTTGACAGGAAGGACTGCCACACTAATACAATTTGATCACCATGTGAAATGGCATGACCTTTCCACCAACATTGTTTTTGAGCTTGTCACTGAGTGTCAAAGGTAGGGGGTAGAGGAGTTAGACGTTGTACACAGTGCTCAGACACCTGCTGATTTGGAGAAAGACATGACCCCTATTTGAAAGAAGCACACTGTGGGTGGGTGCCCATTTTTGTGTCTGATAGAGGAAAAGAAAACCCGTTCTGAAAATAGACATACAATACTTTGAGCTAAAGTTTAAAAATTATGCCTTTTCTAATCTAGTCTAACAGTAGACTCTTTGATAACAATGCATACTGTCATTTTTCAAATAAACACTATAAATTATATTTTATCATTTAAAAGCATTTGGTACAGTGTAGGAGAAGTTCCTAAATCTGAACAATTTTTAAGTGTCTTTCTGTTACTTAATAAGACATTATTAATCTGCCATGCTTTGTACATGTTTCAGGTTATGGTTTGTTTTATTATAAAGTTATGAATAAAATAACTTACTACAACAGTCTCCATCCATTGGGCCTGTGCAAACCAGCAGCAATTTGTCTACTGTTTGTTTTACTTTTTCCTAGTAAGATATGTCGACTGTCCTACAGGATGCCCAAAATTAAGTGTTTAAAACTATCAAGAGTAATATTAATTTCAGAATCAATGGAACTAATTGAAATAACAAAAAGCATTTATTGAGTGAGTGGTTATTTCTCATCTGTATTTGTTCTTGTGGTGGCCTAGCCTACTGTGAAGTACTTGTTTTGGGTAATCGATACTTTATTATGTTATGTCATGTGTTGAAATTGATCAAATCTATGTGATGGTTGAAAGAGTCTAAAGCGTGACTTTAAAAGCACTACACATTTCATTGACTATAGGTTTATTTGGCTAAACACTTTAGAAGTTAAGCTACATCTGGTAATGCAAATTGTAGGTCAGATTCAGTCATTACAATCTTGTTAATGATTTTTTTGTCTGCAGCAATGATACAGAGTTTCTACGGTGGTCAGTGTAGCTTGGCTTTGATTTTGTTGCTATAAATCATCAGCTTGAATAAAAACAAAAGTATTTAGTAAAGAGGTATTTACATGACATTTACTCTTTCAATCTCTTTAATGCAACCAATAAGACTACATACTGAGTAAACATCATTAGGTTCAGCCTTTTACTCCAGTACAGTTTTCCAATAGAGGAAATAGAAGTCATCCTAGGAGTGACCCCTGTGGAAAACCATAAATTGTTTTTGTGCAATTAGAATACTTATTAATAACATAATCTGATCCAGTATATATTCTGATATATATATATTAGAACATTTAACTACAATTTAACACATCTGAATTTGCTGCTCTATATTCCCCCTATGTAAATTTCCTCTTTATAGTTAGTGTGTCTGTGTGACCGAATGTGTTCCAGCAATAGATTGGCATCCTGTCCTGGGTATGATATCTGCCCAGTGCCCAAAACGCTCTCCATTGAGAGCCCCGCCGCAACTCTTGAAGTTGAAGACCCATGAACCCTTGAAGAAATTCCGATCTCTTCCCTGGGTCAAATCTAAATGGTCTGAGGCAAAGTAAAATAAACTGTTCTTGTTAGATAAATCAAATTTGAAGAATCTTTTTAGAAACAGTGGACACTGTGTTCTGTGGACTAAAGTAGACAAGGACCATCTAGCTTGTTTTCAGCAGACCAAACTCACAAGGAAGGTGGAGCCCCATGCAATCAGCGCGCCCCCTTAATATTGCGTGACGCCCCTCGCACCTGCCCATGGGATGTCAATGGTAAAGGGTGTGACACTACCTGTCCTCCCCAGAGACAGAAGACATGGTGGGCTTCAACTTACCCCGGAGGCGAGGACAAGGACGGTCCGGAAATCCAAGTCCGGTGTCCAAAATATCATCCGCTGTCACCAAGCTTTGCACCTCTGGTCCGAACCCCTCCCATTGGACCAGGTACTAAAGCCACCGTCCCCGCCGATAGGAGTCCAAAAGCGAGGCAACCCTATATATCGGGGGCAGATCCTTACACCCCGGCGTGAAACTATTCACCCAGACTCCAACGGCCCCGACACGTAAGGTTTGAGGAGGGATGAGCGGAAATGAAAAACGGGGTTGGGATGGAAAACGGGGTGAACCCTCCATTTACAGGGAAGGTCCAGTTTAAAGGACACTTTGTTAATACGCCTGACGACCCAATAAGGACCAGGATACTGCGGGAGATGATTGCGAGAGCCTGTACAACGCAGATTGCATGTGTTAAGCCACACCAGCTCACCCACTTGGTTGGCCCAATCCTTGACCCGACGTATGGATTATTGGATCCTTTGATGCACCTGCTGCCAGACCCCCTCGCTCCTGCGAAACCAGTCGTCCACAGCTGGTGCATCTGAGGGTTCTGGGTCCCACAGCACGTACGGAGGTTGATAGCCCAGCACGCATTGAAAGTGGCACAGAGAATTCTGGGCAATACCAGCCCAGGGTAAGAACTGTGGCCAGTCCGTCGGGTTCTGGCACACAAAAATCAAAAAAAATTATTCAATTCCTGATGTGATCGCTCACATAATCCGTTATTCTCTGGGTGGTGTCCAGAGGACAATATTGAGGTGCCCAAATCACGTGTCGCGACAACGCGTCCTGTGGGAAGGACCTCCTAAGTGACCCAGGTGGACAACGTACGGACCCTGCCCCCCGAAGGACTGATGCACGAGGTATAGCAAAATGAGGACCATTGCAAAGTCAGCTTGCCAGACCAGGAGATAACAGGGTCGTGCCTCTGCAGCCAGGGTAAACCTAGAATAACAACAGAAGTGGGAGAGATAATGAGAAATAATTATACATTCTCAGTGTGCATATTATTGATGTTCAGTGTGAGCATCTCCGTACAATGAGTAATGTTCCCCGGATGTGCAGGAAACCCGTCCGCCCAGCAGACTTGTTGCGGTTCCTAAAGCAGAGACAGCCGAATCCCCCACCGGGGCACGGTCCACACTGACTCGCCAGCCCTACCTCAAATGTGAGTACAAATGTGATCTGCTGTTGGTCAGTGAAGAAAGCATGGCTCACGAAGAACAGATCGCGCTGCAGCAGGAAGGTCCCACAGGAGTCGGGATGTCCGTCGTAGCACAAAGATGAGACCGCAGGTCCAAGATCCGTCTGCTTAGATGCAGGTGTGTATAGGTGGTAACTAACAGTTCGTTCTGTCGGCTCACTGTATAAACACACAAGTAGAGCTTAAGCGGGGCAATCTGTCTCAGATACCGGTGCAAACAGCTTTAAATCCAACCATAGACAAACCGACACGCGTCCTGCGACAGCCCAAAGCTTAAGTAAACCCCAAGGGAGGTGGAGCCCCGGGACAGGGCAATCAGCTCCTCCCTCAATATTCCGGTGACGCCCCACGACCAAGCAGCACCTGCCCATGGAACGTCAATGGTGTGACACTTATAGATTGATGGATTTAAAAATTAATACATTTTTATTGTCATTGTTCTGTACAAATACAAGGCAACAAAATTCCATTAACATAACATGAATGGCATAATTATCCAGTAAAAGACAATGCAAAAATATTGTTCAATTACATAAGTGGTAGTATTGACCGTTCATACAACAACAAGTAAGAGTGCAAGTCATGATATGTAAATCAAGAAAAAATTTTATATTATTGTTTTATAAGTCCAGTTTGTACATGTCAGTGTTAGGATGAGTTCATTAGTGCATAGGTGTCAAACTCAAGACACATAATACAATTATATCTGGCCTGCGAGAACATATTTTTTTATTTAGCCTTGTTTGTATTATTCATTCATTCATCCGCTTCCGCTTTATCCTATATTAGGGTCGCAGGGGGGGTTCCCCATGCCCCTCCAGGGGAGAATGTTTCGGGCGCTGGGCAGATACACCAAGGACAGGGCGCCAATCTATCGCTGGGCACACACTCACTCACACAGACAAACACTCTATATGGGGCAATTCGGAGAATTCAATTGACCTTGATCCATGTTTTTGGACTGTGGGAGAAAATCGGAGAACCCGGAGGAAACCCACGTGGACATGGGGAGAACATGGAAACTCCACCAAATCAGTTAATGCTAACTACTACACCACCATGGCACCACCGCCATGAAAATAAATAAGCTTGAATGATTAGAACCGGGAATCCCTAGCGCTGAGAGGAGAACGTGCTAACCACTAAGCCACCGTGCCGCGCGAGAACATTTTACATTGATCTATTATTATTGTTATTAATGGCCCATCGATGTTTTTTTTTTTTTTTGGAGTGTGATCATATTTTAAATTTTTATTATTTTGATGGTAACATTTTTATGGAGAGAAGAAATATTTAAAGCTATTTAAAGTTAAAGTTTATTTGTTTAAAATGGCCAAAGAGCAAAAAAATAATAATAATTTAACTTTTGTATAAAAGTGTTATTTTTATTTCATTTTTTCATGGTTTTTGTCCATAGTCATAACTTTTGTAATTTTGACAAGAGATATTTTCATAGCAAGCAAAACATTTTAAGTTATATAAAGTGGAAGTTGTGGAATAATATTCCTGTCTGTTTTTATTCCTATACATGTTTAGAAAATATTTACTTTTAGTGTGTTCAATAAATGTTTATTTGTTTAGGCCAGCAACCTAAAGTGTGCTTTAAGTTTTGGCCCCCGGTGCAATTAGGTTTGACCCTGCATTAGTGCAATTGAAAAAAAGCTGTTTCTGAGCCGACTGGTTCCGGCATGGATACTCCTGTATCTTCTCTCTGGGGGGTAAAAGGTTAAACAGTGAGTGGTTTGGGTGAAAGGAGTCCCTGATAATGCTGCGCACTCTTCTTACACAACACAGACAATAAAGGTCATTGATGGCAGGTGGTTGCGTGCTGGTGATGCTCTGAGTGACATTCACCAACCATTGTACGGCCTTCCTTTTAGCCACAGTGTAAATTCTGTACCATAAAGTTATACAGTTGGTCAGTACGCTTTTTATGGTGCATCTGTAAAGATTTTAAGCAGATGAGGAGACAGATGATCTTTCCTCAGTCTCTTGAGAAATTTAAGCACTATTGTGCTTTTTAAAAATACAGGAGGTTGTTGGTCCAAGAAAGATCCTTACAGACACCCAAAAACTGAAGACATGTTCTATCCTATCTTCATTGACAGGAGAGTGTTGGTGTTTGGTTTTCCTGTGAAAAACAATAAGCTCTTTGGTTTTTGTGGTGTTGAGGAAGAGGTTGTTGGAAGAACTTCACTTCGCCAGGTACTGGATCTCCTCCATGTATGCTGATTGATCATTATCACTTATGTGGCCAATGACTGTGGTATCATCTGCAAATTTTAATAAAAACAGGGTGCCTGAAAACAGCCAGCTTAGGACACAACTACAGTAGCTGTGTATAATAAAATATGTGCAGGAGGTATGTGGTAAATTTTGTCTAGTGGCTGGCCATGACACTGAATAAGCAGTTACCATTATGTTTAAAAAAAAATGTGAAATAACATAATAACATTACATTACATTACATGAGGTCATTTAGCAGTCAATTTCATCCAAAGTGACATAGTAAGGGTCTTGCTCAAAAACCCACATTGGTAACTCCAGTGGACCTCAGATTTGAAACCACAACCTATAGAATTCATAGTCCAGCACCCTAACTACACTAACCCTCCCGCAAGGGATACACTCTCATTTTAAATACCCAGACATTCCTTTAAACGTGGACCAAAAATCTATAAAATACCACATATTATTGTTACAAGATTATTGTTTTAAGATCAAATCACATTACAAAATTATTGTTTTAAGATAAAAAATAATAATTTCAACAGGATTGTGTACAGAGACCTGACCCTTTTAAAAAGTCTTTGGAGTGTGCTAAAAAAGTCTTTACAGAATGGCTCCTCTTTCCTTTCATCAGTACCAGATCTTAAAACAACATGAGCCAGAAACATTGCTGTGATAAATTAATGTTTTTCACCTTCTTACAATAATAATGAAATGAATCATACTCAAATAGATTATATTAAATGTGAAATCTGTTTCACTATATTTCACTAGTAGTCTAGTGGAAATTATTAAATTAGAAAATGTTGATATAAATGTGTGACTGAAAGTAAATAATTAAAACACATTACAAAAACTATTAACTTGTTAAGCAAAAAAAATTAATGTGCTTTAATTCATGCTTTACTTTAATACTTTTAAATTAATGTGCTATTACCAAAGATTCATCTAACTTGAAATAATAAATTCCTTTTCTGTCAAAAAGTAATTACTCAAAGGTGCTATTCTGAGAAATATGCAGTCAAAGGTGTAAACTGCATGCAGGTCATTTTTTAATTTTACAAGATATTATTAGGCTTGAAAAAATGATAAAAGCAATTGAAAAATTAGGTCTTTTATTATGAAGCACTTTTCTTTTACTTTTTTATTTTGTCTGTCTGTTCCTTTTGGTATTTCATCTATCATCATCTTCTGTTTTCTTTCATTGTCTGGTTGTATTTAGTCAGTATACATTCAGTCATTTAAAAAATAAATAGTCAGATATTTTGACCCATAAAATAAAGTTCATAGAATAACGCAATGAAATACAGTGATTCATTTTGCTTCTGAATTCTATTGGCCTTTATGTCTTTATTCCAACATAGAGTATCGTTCAAAAAGAAACATTTAAAGGTCACATCACCTACCAGTTCATCATCCATTATTAGATTAGGGCTACTTTCTGTATATAGATCAACCTTCTTTTATATATTTATCTCTGAATACTGAGCAATAATTAAATTAGTAGGCAATGTATAACTTTATCAGACCCAACACTGCTACGAAAGTTTTTATATGGCTCCCTAAAGAATAGACCTTATATACTGGATATCTAAGCATTTTTCTTACATGGATTTATTTGTAAACTGTTTTCATAAAAACACTTGAAACCAATCAGAAAAGTTAGATTTAATAGTTTGGTTACATCCTTGGGCATGCGATGCTTGTCAAAGTCTTTCTTGAAGTCTTATGATCTTAGGTTATGATATTGTGCTTGTAGAGTGCACTGGTATCAGTGGCAACTGTTTTAAAGAGCGAAAAGTCCTGTGTTACACCCCCCATGGTGTGTGGGTTGGATCGCAACAGTTATGTTAGCCTTGGCATGCAGGGTGCTGGATGACAGGACACAAAAGGAAGACACCATAAAACGTGTGTTCAGTTTGAACTCTCAGATTCATCTGAGAGTCACATCCTAGCGGCCATCCCTGACGCTGTGCCCCTGGAGGTCGGAGGGATCAGTTCACAAAGATTTTAGCTTAACAAAACTCTAAAACTTAGAGATTAGGGAAAAAAAAGGTCCATTCAATTGAACATATGATAGAATGATATCTTATAACATATACAATATGTATATATATAAAAATAATCAAATACACTTATGTGAACACACATTCAGGGTGTCACCTGCAATGGAAGGCCTAAACATCTATCTTGTGTATTTGTGTGTGTGAGTGTGTGTGTGTAAAACTAAAAATTATTAATTAATCATTAAGTCATTAAGACATTTTTGTAATTCACTTTACACCTGTCTAAAAACTAATTTCTAAAAACTAAAACTAAAAATCTTTATACAAAACTGTGGTGAGTTACGGATTCATTGACAGTAGTTTAATTCTTTTTACAGAATTAACATACTTTTACATAAGTTTTTACTTTTTGGTCTAGGTCCAAGGTCTGTGTTGTGTGTGTGTGTGTGTGTGTGTGTGTGTGTGTGTGTGAGAGAGAGAGAGAGAGAGAGAGGGAGATAGAGAGAGAGAGAGAGAGAGAGAGAGACTTACCACTAAAGTCATTAAAAGACAAAAAGTGCAGCACTGCTTTGTGGCAATGTCTATGTAAGGACAAAATCAGCTCTGACAGCTCTGTGGGAATGGAACAAAACAGAGGTGGAAGGGGAGCTGAGGAAGAGCTCAAGTGGGCTCATGTCAGTAAAGCTTTGATTGTCCTCTTATTCAGTCCTCAGACATGCACAAGCCTGACAGAAAGGTCATAGACTCAAATTTTTGTTGTTGAGTAAATGTAGTGTAGTGCGTTAAATTCAAACTGAAGCTTGTGTACAAGTTGTGTTATGTATTTATTTCAGATGTAATGATCTTAAATAAATGAAGAGTAACAGAAAATGAGTCTAACCCCATTACATTATTAACCTGTTGTATTAGAATATAAGAAAGCAGCACGATAGTTTCCGATCTCCAATAATGTGCATTATACATGGTTTTGTATATTTGGTAAAATGTAAATTTTGCAACAGCAATGTTAATTTCATAAAGATGATTTAGCATAGAATGACAGAATGAGTTTATGCTAAAATGTAAAAAAAATTAAGCTGATGCTGAAATAAACATAAAATGTTACTCTTTTAAAAATCCCTGAATGCTGGGTGACATATGACTGTTGGGATTTGAACCAGACCCCATTCTCCATCATTAAGTAGTTCTTTCATCAATTATAACTGTGATGCCTTTTTTAATTTTGAACAGAGCAGTAATTTGCTGCAATGACATGTTTTTCATTATAAGTCATTTTTTGTTTGTCTGCTTTTTCCTGTGCCACCTCTTGAGAAGCAGAAAACAAGCTCCTGGGATCATTATGTTGCTGTTTAGTGAAGAGCGTGTTGTAAAAGTGGATGCAAGGCTTGTTAGGAATGTTCAGACCTGTAGAGGTGTAACCTGGGTCTGAGCCACATCGGTGCAATTTTAAAGGAAGGAACTGATGATATGGCAGATGTCACTACTGTTTCATATTTTTTTCTGATTAGCAGTATAAACATTGTACCTTTCGCATGATATCTAAATATAATGTACAGGGAAAAATGGAAATTAATGACAAAACAAAATTTGTATTGTAAACAAAATATTTGTTTCAAAATCTATATTTTAATTAATAAGTTAAACTTGGGTTGTCATAGTGGCTTAGTGGTTTGCACATTTGCCTTACAGCGCTTCTCAAGATTTTTAATGTTCCCCATGTACATGTGGTTTTCCTTCAGGTTCCCCGGTTTCCTCCCACAGTCCAAAAACATTCAAGGTAAATTATTCATTCATTCATTATCTTCCGCTTATAGGGGGGGGGGGGGGGGGGGGGGGGGGGGGGGGGGGGGGGGGGGGGGGGGGGGGGGGGGGGGGGGGGGGGGGGGGGGGGGGGGGGGGGGGGGGGGGGGGGGGCGCCAATCCATCGCTGGGCACACACTCACTCACACAGACACACTCTATAGGGGGCAATTTTGAGAATTCAATTAACTTGTTCCATGTTTTTGGACTGTGGGAGGAAACCGGAGAACCCGGAGGAAACCCACGCAGACACGGGGAGAACATGGAAACTCCACCCAGATGGGGATTCGAACCGGGAATCCCTAGCGCTGAGAGGCGAACGTGCTAACCACTAAGCCACCGTGCCACCCCAAGGTAAATTAAATGCACTAAATTGCCCAATATAGTGTGTGTGTGTGTGTGTGTCTTTCTGTAGATAGATTGCCACACTGTCCTGGGTGTATCTGCCCATCACCCAAAATGTTCTCCCCTGGATGGGCATGAGGACCTCCCCACGACCCTAATGCAGGATAAAGCGGAAGATAATGAATGAAAGAATGAATGAATGATAAACTTGCGTTGAACACATTCTGACATATCCATATCAGTTACTTTGGAAATATGTGTATGAACAGTATTAATCAGTTCAGAGTGTAAGTTGGTGTAATAAGGTTATTTTTATGAATCTTACCTCTAGGCTCAGATCCTACCAGAAGGCCAAATGGAGCAGGATGTTGAGAGCCCCATCACAGTGCGACAGCCTCGACTGCCTAAGCAGGCGCGTGATGATCTGCCCAAGCAGCTTCAAGATCCTGATCGAGCCAAACAAAAGATTCAGCGCTACGTTCGCAAGGACGGCAAGTGTAACGTGCACCATGGCAATGTCCGAGAGACATACCGCTACCTCACAGACATTTTTACCACGCTTGTGGACTTAAAATGGCGGTTTAACCTCTTCATATTTGTACTTGTCTACACTGTCACATGGCTCTTCTTTGGACTCATGTGGTGGTTGATTGCTTATGCACGAGGAGACTTAGACCACCTGGGTGATAATACATGGACGCCATGTGTCAACAATCTGGAGGGCTTTGTTTCAGCCTTCTTGTTCTCCATCGAGACAGAGACTACCATTGGCTATGGCTATCGTGTAATTACGGATAAGTGCCCCGAAGGCATAGTGCTTCTGCTAGTTCAGTCAGTGTTGGGCTCAATTGTGAATGCTTTTATGGTGGGCTGTATGTTTGTGAAGATCTCACAGCCAAAGAAGCGTGCAGAGACTTTAGTATTCTCCACCAACGCAGTCATCTCCATGCGTGATGGACGACTTTGCCTTATGTTTCGCGTTGGTGACCTGAGGAACTCGCATATTGTCGAGGCCTCCATCCGAGCCAAGCTGATCAAATCGAAACAAACCAAGGAGGGGGAGTTCATTCCTCTCAACCAAACAGACATGAATGTGGGCTACGACACAGGTGACGATCGCCTCTTCCTTGTGTCCCCACTAATCATCTGCCATGAGATCAACCAGCACAGTCCCTTCTGGGAAATTTCTAAAGCAACCTTGGCCAAGGAGGAGCTGGAGATTGTGGTAATTCTGGAAGGCATGGTAGAGGCCACAGGTAGGAACCCACATTTTTAAAAAATACTAAATTTAAGCAATATTCCCAAGTTTGAATTTAAACACTACCGTGTTCTCATGATAGTCATTTGATGATGCAATTAAAAACAAAAAAAAACTGTAATTTGTTAATTAATATAAACATTCATTCAAAAGAGAACAGAAAACAGTTTTAATGTTTTCAATGATTAACACAATTTTGTTAAATGTAAACATTTTCAAAATCACATCTGTGTCTTCACTTTCTGTTTTTGGCCAATTTTTCGATTACTAGTAAATCAACTCTTAATGCAACATTTTATGACTATACTTTTGCATAGGCTAATTTTCTTCTCCAAATGAATACAGAAATACTCGAAATACTATTCTCCAGGTACATACAGAAAGCAACACAGGTCCACACCTAACACAGATCACTGGTACCATACTATAAGGAACCTCAAACTGTATTCATCAAAACAAATACTTTATATGTAAGGTTTTTTTGTGATTAAAATGCGGCTCCAAAATTATACTGTGAAAGCTTTAAAAAAGACTATGAAAATATGTTCTGTGGTCAGACGAATCCATGTAGATGTAAAAAAACATCATCTGTGATGGCATGAGAGTGTATCACTCCTCATTGGATGGATCTTCTGCAGATGATGATGCTGCTGCTGATGATGATAATACCATTATTTTTCCCGCAATGGGGAAATTCAGTGAGAAAGATCAGATGCAAGACATTGGGATAGGAAAAAACAGTTGATAAAAACAGCCCCAGGCAATGCTCCTAAAGGAGCACAGTTTAGGATCCCCAAAAAACATCTTTAGCACAATACATAACAGACATAGACACTGCCATGGTTGTTGGACCAGCTGCTGTTGGACCAGCTACTTAATCCAGCACTCAGTCCCATCTTACCGGAGCAGGTAAGTAAGCAGTAAAAGCGTGTTCAAGGGGTCAGGAAGGGGAGGGGCCATGTTCATAGGAAAAGATCAGGTTGGGCCATTTCACCAGAAAAAAACATACACTTTTTTTAGATATAATATATAGAGATATTAAATGCATTCCAGGGTAAAATATTTATGTCTATAAAATATCTAATATATGCAATTTACTACATTATTGTGTAGAGTGTAGACTACATATTATGGTATTGTTCTAATGTGTGTTTTTGTGTGTATTTTGAGGAATATTAAAATGTGAGTTCTGCGCGATGTCAGTGTCATTCAGAGATTTTGTGGTTTTACCAGGCTTGCCTCTGGCCAATTGTCTGAGTGCTAGTATTGCAACTCAATGTTATGAAAGTTTTGCATAGGACAATTTTCTTCTCCAAATCAGGGAAATACAGAAGACACAGCTCCACACCTAACACAGTCCACTGCTACTATACAAAAAGAAACCTCAAACTGTGTTCATCAAACAAATACTTTTTACAGTATGTAAGGCTTTCTAGGATATAAAATATTTTGTGATTACGTAAGTGTGTATCCTCATTGATGGGTCTAATGCAGATACAATATATAGAGAGAAGTACTAGGACACAACTCTTAATCATTTCATTTAGTTTTTTTTTCATTAGTCCAATTGCCACTACTGTATTAACGTAAGCAACTAATTTTGCATTCTGAACAATTGCATTGTAAAAATTTTACTTCCAAAACTATAACAACTGACATTGTGGTACACATGCCACTATCCCACTTTTCAAATTATATTTAAATTAGTGTATATTTCACAATTAGACTTAAATTAAATTTTTATTTTAGAATTAAATTTACATATTATAGCTATTGTTTTCCATAGTTTATATATGTTACTATCCATCGAAAAACAAGTTTTTCTGGAGCAGTGAATAGCAGGCTAATTGGGGGTGAGAGCTTTTGACCACCCTGGATTTTTTTAAGTAATTATTGAAAATTACTATTTTATGAGACCTCTAGCCAGGCGAAGCTGTGTTAGCACACAGAATACTGATAAACCTTCATTAGATACAGATCTGAGGCTGCAGCTGCCTGAACTGTGAACCGCAGGTGAGGAAAATGTTCCCTCTGGGAAAATATAAAAGGATACAGAATGATCGGCAGCTGAGGGACAAATTATGCACTCTCATGGGGACCATGTGCAGGGGTCGAGGAAGTGAACTGCTAAAAATGTACACTAATGTCATAGATTAAATAAAACTATATGTGCTCCAAGTTTAATAGGAAGAGGTAAGACAAAGTTCATGAAAACAAAAATGCACTACTGTTACATAGTCTGAGATTGATTTATGTTATATATCAGGTAAAAAAAAATCCCTTATTTGGCCTAATAAAAATATAATAAATGAATTTATTGAAAAGAAAAACTTTTCATTCATTCATTATCTCCCGCTTATCCTCTATTTGGGTCGCGGTGGGGTTCCCCATGCCCATCCAGGGGAGAACGTCTCGGGCGCTGGGCAGATAGACCCAGGACAGGGCGCCAATCCATCGCTGGGCACACACTCACTCACACAGACACACTCTATAGGGGGCAATTTTGAGAATTCAATTAACTTGTTCCATGTTTTTGGACTGTGGGAGGAAACCGGAAAATCCGGGAATCCCTAGCGCTGAGAGGCAAACGTGCTAACCACTAAGCCACCGTGCCGCTCAAAAGAAAAACTTAAAATCTATAAAATCTTATTATAAACACTTCATATTTGTTGATGAATAATGATATTCTAAGGACAAAATAAATTTTCATTATGTCCTGATATGTAAAACAAAAAGTGTGTTCTTTTGTTTCCATGACTAAACTTTAGAATATTATTGAATCCTCAATAACATGAGGAAGATCAGACCTTTCTTGACTGAACATGCTTCTCAGCTGTTGGTTCAAGCCCTCATCCTATCCTGACTTGATGATTGTAATGTGTTGCTTGCCAGTCTCCCAGCTTCAACAATCAGGCCTCTACAACTAATTTAGTACTCTGTAACCCAACTTGTATCAACCAGCCCAAGCGAACTCAAGCTCATTTCTCTCCATTTCTCTCATTTCTCTTCATTGGCTTCCTGTAGCTGCTCGCATTCATTCACAATTCTATCTTTTTAAAATACACTCCGGCTCGTTCACTTCGCTTTAGTGACGATTGTCGCCTGGTGATTTCATCTCACGAGGAGCTAATTCTCTGAAAAATTGTGGAACGATCTTCCCAACACTGTCTGTAAGGCAGAGTAACTTTTTTTAAGAAACTACTGAAGACACATCTTTTTAACAAACACCTGTTGTAGAAAACAAAAGGGGGGTGCAGGATCAGATAATGATCAGGTTTGATAATTCTACAGTGTAGCTGGTTTTCTCCTTAAGTACTGACTTGTGGTGTTCTCAGTTGTAAGTCATTTTAGATAAAAGTTTCTGCTAAGTAACAATGTAAATGAATAATAAAAACACACTAAGTACATTTGCTCATGGTTATTTATATTATATTTATTCATTATTCATCCATTCATTATCTTCCGCTAAATCCTCTACTAGGGTCACTAGGGGGTTCCTCATGCCCATCCAGGTGAGAATGTTTCAGGTGCAGATACACCCAAAACAGGGCGCCAATCTATCACTGGGTACACTCTCACTCACACAGACACACACACACTATATCGGGCAATTTGAAGTATTCAATTTACCTTGAATCCATGTTTTTGGACTGTGGGAGGAAACTTGAGAACCTGGAGAAAACCTATGCAGACATGGGGAGAACATGTAAACTCCACCTAGATTGGGATTTGAACCTGAATCCCCAGTGATGAGAGGCAAATGTGCTAACCAATAAGCCTACCGCTGCCTTATAGTAGATTAGTCAGCATCACAAAATGTGCAAAGGTGTGCATAATATATAAGTGGTCAAACTCACTTCTCTTGTATTCTCCTTTTGCTGCCCATTTTATTCCAAACATGGGCACGCCATGCATCTGATTTTTACTGTTTGTTTACAAAATTTGCTTCATGCTTTGATAAATCTGTTTACATTTAGGTACCCTTCTGCTTTTATACAACTCCTAAAGGGAGTGCCACATTAAGTAGGTGTACTACACGGTCTGTGGAAAGCGACGAACATGCTAACCACTAAGCCACCGTGCTGCCTTATATTATATTATAGGGTCAAATTATAAGGCCAGGGTAAAAAAAAATAATTTAAACTGCTAAATTCCTGTGGTTTTGTCATGTAGAGATAACATATAGTAATGTTATCAGTATACCAGAAACAACTGTGATTAGGAAAAACTAAAAGGAATGAAGAAATTCTAAATGCTTATGCAGAACAGCCTAACTAAGCTGTTATCTATCAGAAACCAAGTGTTCATTGTTGAGTCTAATACCAAGAGCTACTTTAAGAAAGTCCAGGGATATTAAAAAAATTACCTAACATTTATGTTTACCAACATTCCCACTGTTTCTCTTAATGTTTACACATAGCATATTTCCTGAAACATGAGCAGAATTTTGTATTTTTGAATTTGAATTTGAATTGTGTTTTTTGTATTATGGTTTGTTATTGTGGTTTCTGATTTGGACAAAGCCAAACATCTGATTTTGATGGTTTGCTTCCAATACTCTGTGACATGCTTTCATAAAACTTTGATAAATATTTCCATCCAGGTACCAGTTCAGGTACCTTCTGCCTTTGTACGAAGGGAGTGCCACATTAAGTAGATGCAAGGCTAACTGCAGGGACTCATCAGCAGGATGTAAACCATAAGGACCAGGGGCCCTGTATTTTCTCTTTTTTTGTGATACAGTAGAAATATGTTAAACTTACAGTGGTTCTGATACATAAGGTAAATCATAAAAATCAGGAGTAAAATTGGTCAAATTGTGGTCAAATATTATGGTTCCTTAAGTTACAGTTTTTAATAGGCAGGCACTAGATTCTTGGTTTAAGCAGTGAAGCATGAGTTATGCAAGTAAATCACAACAAAGGGACTCAACAACACTTTTCAGTGAAACCACACACATTTGCCAAAAAAATGTTTAATTAATGTATATATGTATATATGAATCAGCAGGAAAGAAAGCATGACCTGTCAGCACTAGATCCATACAGTTTTTAAAGCCTTTATGTTCTTTTGTATTTTTTAAATTGTTATATGCGTCAGAGTAGAAGAGTGAATGCAGTATTTTTAAATGGTACTCTCTGTTATAGGTAACAGGTACTGAAGAGAATTGAAGCTGGCTTTTTATTTCCTGTTGTGGAAAGGATCCCTGTATCCTATTCTTTAAAATTTGTTTTTTTTATACTAACTATAGATCTTTTGACAATTGAATTGTAATTTTGAAATAAGGCACAGTTTAATTTTAGTAAATTATTTCTTTGTTAGAATGAACACATTTTATTGCTGGATAATCCTCTGTTTTAAAAACTAAATCAAGGCAGTGCTATAATATCTGCCATCTGTTCTTTTGCTGTGACTCAGCAGACATTCAGGAGGTTTAATCAGAGGTACAGCCAGTTTGAAAGTTAAAAGGAAAAGAGAAGCATTATTAATGGAGTTTTTTGGCTAAAATGGAAAACTATGAAAATGTAATATCGCAATTATAGTGACCATAGGTAAGGACATAAGTTAAAAATATTTAATGAGTGCTGATATACAATGTTCAATATTTTTTCCATGCAAATATGGATTGTGTAAAAGCATTATAATACCTTATGTAAAAAAATTTATATAATACAAACAGGGTGGCACGGTAGCTTAGTGGTTAGCACGTTTGCCTCTCAGCACTAGGGATTCCCGGTCGAATGCCCATCTGGGTGGAGTTTTCATGTACTTCCTGCGTGTACGTCCGCGTGGGTTTCCTCTGGGTTCTCCAGTTTCCTCCCACAGTCCAAAAACATGGATCAAGTCAATTGGGGGGGGGGGGGGGGGGGGGGGGGGGGGGGGGGGGGGGGGGGGGGGGGGGGGGGGGGGGGGGGGGGGGGGGGGGGGGGGGGGGGGGGGGGGGGGGGGGGTCCCCATGCCCATCCAGGGGAGAACATCTCGGGCGCTGGGCAGATAGACCCAGGACAGGGCGCCAATCCATCGCTGGGCACACACTCACTCACACAGTCACACTATAAACGGGGCAATTTTGAGAATTCAATTAACTTGATCCATGTTTTTGGACTGTGGGAGGAAACCGGAGAACCCGGAGGAAACCCACGCAGACACGGGGAGAACATGGAAACTCCACCCAGATGGGGATTCGAACTGGGAATCCCTAGCGCTGAGAGGCGAACGTGCTAACCACTAAGCCACCGTGCCACCGGATCAAGTCAATTAAGTTCTCCAAATTGCCCCATGTAGAGTGTGTTTGTGTGCGTGTCTGTGTGTGTGAATGTGTGACCAGCGATAGATTGGCACCCTGTCCTGGGTGTATCTGCCCAGCGCCCGAAGCGTTCTCCCCTGGATGGGCATGGGGAACACCCCCCCCCCCCCCGTGACCCTAATATAAGATAAAGCGGAAGCGGATGAATGAATGAATAATACAAACAAGGCTAAATCAATTAAAGCATTATTAGGTGTGGGAAGCTGAAAATTGATTAATTAATGTCACCAGATGAAGGACAAAGGAGATTTCAGGAGTATATTTAATAAAATTTTAGTAAAAGTGCCCAAAAAAGAGAAATGGGCATGTTGGTATACAAAATAGAGGTGAGGAGATGCTGAGACAATAGTGTGTTAGGGTCAGAATGACAAGCATCCCGTCCAAAATCCATCCATAAAAGGCCATTTCGAGTAGGGCACTCTTTTCCACCCGGACGGACATGAAAGTTGCGAAAGTCTGAAAAAATGCAGAGGTGAGTTTTATACCGGTCTTTCACATGAATGTGGTGGGTTTTGATCATGTGCTGTTGGGTACCTCACCAGCTACACATACAGACAGAATGAAAAGAACCCGAAAGTGATGCAACACTGCTCATTAATGTAAATCCACAATTAACACGGTAAATACCCAACAGACAGACACAAATGCATATATAATGTATACTTTTGCTATGTGTCTACTGTCCCCACTTGTCTAAGTGTGCGTCCTGGCATGCAAAATGGTGCATCCGTGAAAGGGGTCACTTCACTTCTTTCATACTTCCTCCCCCTTCGGGGACTCGACACAAGGGTGCCGAGATAGAAAGTCTGCCACTGCGTGTTTTGCTCATGCCCGATACCGTACCTGGGACTGATATATTTGCAATGCAAGAATTCAGCAGGTAATTCTGGCATTTGAGTCTTTAATTTCATTGGGTCTAGCTATTGGAGGGCTCAATAGTCAGTTTCCAGCACAAACGGCATGCCCAACAATTAATATCGATGTATCAAGTGCCCATTTGATAGCTTAGCACTTCAGTGTTACTACAGCATATCTGGTCTCTCTGGGAAAGAATTTGTGGCTTATGTAAGCCACCGGTTTATGGTCCTCTTTGGAGCAAAAGAGCCCCGAGACCAACACCTAAAGCATCAGTCTGTACCATGAAGGGTGTGCTGAAATCTGGGCTCTGCAGGACAGGTCCATTACATAACAGGCCTTAAAGGTCACAAAACACTTTCTCCTGTTTAGCTCCCCAGATAATCTGACTAGTTCCAGACTTCCTAGTCAGGTCTGTGAGAGGGGCCACTAAGGTGGCGAAGCCAGTAATGAACCTCCAGTACCAGCCCACCAAGCACAAAAAAGATCAGAGTTCCTTCTTGGTTTCAACCCAAGACATGTCCCAGGTAACCCACCTTCTGACAGGCCAGTTCACATTTGTGTGTGTGGACAGTCAGTCCTGCTTGTTGTACACGCTGCTACACTTCCTTTATTTGATTAAGATGCTTCTCCCAGGTGGAGCTATATACCACAATATTTTCCTGGTATGCTGCTGCAAATCCCTTGGTTCTGGCCATCAGTCTCTGAAAGGTCACGGTGCCCCCTGAAAACCGAAGGGTATCACTGCAAACAGAAAGAGCCCCGGGACGGTCCCAAAGGCAGTGTAAGGCCTACACTCCTTTGCCAGCGGTATTTGCCAGTACCCCTTGCTCAAGTCCAGGGTTCTGACGTAGTGAGCTTTCCCGAGTCGTTCTATGAGATCCTCTATTGGGTAGGCATCAAAATGTGACCATGTATTTAGCTGCTGAAAATAAATGCAGAACCGAATGGAGCCATCCTTCTTTGGAACATGCACTGGGCTACTCCACTTGCTGGAAGACCTTTCAATCACGCCAAGAGCCTGCATCACCCCTAAATTCTCATTGAAAGTTGAAAGTAGACGCTCAGGTACCCAATACATCCTCTGCCTGACTAGAGTAGGATCCTTCAAGGAAATTAAGTGCTCCACCACAGAGGTAACCCCTGGCTTCTCCTGGAACAGCTCTGCTAGGATGACTGCTGCCAGTTCTCTCCTTTGCTGGGGATTATGTTGCATGACCTAGTCTCCGAAGAACTGTAAATGGACCTTGCTACCGGGCCAACAGTTTATTCTTTGTGGTGGGTAGTAGCAACAGCACCTTCTGTCCTGGCTGGAAAGTCCTTTCCCTGGCAGTCTTGTCATTTTAGACCAAATCTGTCATCTTCTCCATTTTCTCTCTCATCTTTAGATCATTGGAGAGAATACTGTCCTTCTGGCTAATCTGTGGCTCCTCTTAGGCCTTTTTTAACACGTCCAATGGACCTCTGACATGACGTTCATATAGAAGTTCAAAGGGAGAAAACTCTGTTGAGGCTTGGGGTACCTCCCTATAGGCAAGCATGAGGTATGGAAGCCAGTAATCAGAGTCCTTGCCATTTTCAGCAACAAACTTCCAGAGCATATTCTTCAGAGTCTGGTTGTAGCGTTCCACCATCAGTCTGAGGTTTGTAAGGAGTGGAGGCAGTCCCCTGGTCAGTTACTACAGTATTTCATGAGGAATTCCTACCCATGCAAACAACTGTACCAAGGCTCTTGCTATGGCTTGTGCGGTGATCTTCCGCAATAAAAAAGCCTCCGGATAATGGGTAGCATAATCACATACCACCCAGATGTATCTATCACCAATTTTAGTGATGGCCCCAAAATGTCTATCCCTATTCGGGTGAAAGGAACATCAGTCGTTAGGAGTGGCTGTAGAGGGAACACACCACCTTTCTTTTTACTAGTGAGTTGGCATATTTTCAAAAGTTCTGTACATCACTGTACACTCTTGGACAAAATAATCAATGGCTGATCCTCTCCCAGATTTTTACTCAACTCAGATGACTGGCCCAAGGGATGCTGTGACCCACAGATAACATCTGCTCCCTCAGCTTTCCAGGTACCACTAGTTGTTCTGGCTGATTCCCCTCAGGTTGATGGTAAAGAAGGTCATTCTTTATTAAGTAGCCCTCCCCAGTAAGAGTTGGTAATGCCCCAGTTGGAATGCCTTCCACTTGGACTATTTTGTCATAGGCTGCATGTAATTATGGGTGCTGAAACTGTGGCTGCTTTAGCTGTGAGTATTTTACCTCCCCTACTGCTGCTCTGGCCTCTTTGAGCTCTCGGCTTGTTGCACTTTTATGAGGGAAGCAACAAGCCTTTCCCTCTGTCTTTGCTTACGGAAATTTCTTTTTTTTTTCGTTCTGCTTTCAATTTCTAACTCCACCCCATTAAAAGGTAAATTTTGCCAGATTAGTCTCACTCTCTTTCTTTTCTTTGGCTTGTGTCTTAGCCTGAGAACGGGTAAAGGCTACCTGAACAGGCCGACTGGCATGTACCAACTTGGGAAAAACTAACATATCCTTCCCCAGGTTTACCGGATTACTCAAGTTATTGCCCAACCCCACGGTAAGCAGAAATGTGACCTCCTAGCTCCAGGTAAACCTCAGCTGCAGGATACTCATGCTCATCCCCGTTCACACCTATTACCTTAAGCCGCTTGTCATCCACTTGGTCTCTTCCATCTACCAGAGTGGGCAGCACTAGTGTTTGGGTGCAACCTGTATCTAATAGAGCTACTGTTGCTTTGCCAATAACTCTTGGCAGGATGTTGGATCTAGCTCTTCAAGCCCCTGATGTTCCGGCCTTGCTCTTGCACCTTCCAGATCATCACGCAATTGGTTCAGCTGGACCTGCACACTTCTCCATCGCCACTCCTGCTTGAACACCTCCCTTTCCTGGGACTTGACAGTCTTCTGCGGCAGCTTGTATAGTTAAGCCAGGGTTCCTTCCCCTGAGACCGGCTCCTCTGCTTCAGCATCCCTGTCAGACAGCTCCTCTGTTGACTCCACTGGCTTATCCATTTCCCCTCTTGCCAGTTTCCTGAAGGCCATCTTCTGCCTTGTTAAAAAAAAACTTAGCCTTTTTGTCCTCCAGTCATTCTGGCTCAAAACGCTCCCATTTCTGACACCAAAATGTGAAGATGCCAGTTGTGCAAAAAATGGGAAAAGGCAATTACTGCAGTGCAGAAGGGTTCTATTGGATCGGATGTACACAAAAAAAGATTCAGCAAAAAATTAACAAAAACCAAAATTAAACTAAACCAAAACCTATTTTGTCATTTATGACCCAGAACCATACAATTGTATTATTACTGCGCGATTGCAGCCTCTCCACAAGTTGTAACCAACCACCCTCCTCTAACCTTCTCAGCACGTGGGCTTAAACACTCTACCCTTAATTGATCTTACTTAGATCATACCATTTGGAAGGGTGGATACGCAAACTCAGTTTTCTATAGAGCGCATTTTAAGTTCAAGTTCAAGTTATTTATTTATATAGCGCTTTTTACAACAGTACATTGTCACAAAGCAGCTTTACAGAATGAAAAGCCTTTAAACCCCCAAAGAGCAAGCCGAACGACAGTGGCAAGAAAAAACTCCCTTTTATGTTGTTATTCAAGGAAGAAACCTTGGGAGGACCAAGACTCAGTGGGGGACTCATCCTCCTTGAGCGGCCAGGCAGCAACAACAATGTAGGACAGCCATGTCCAGATATTAAACAAATGGAAAAACTAAAAACTGGAAAACTATATGTGAGTCAATTAAGGGGGTGTCCTGCAGGACCGCCAGTCCAATTAATATTCAGGTTCCATCCAGTGTTCGTCGGCAGAGCCATGGATAAAGATCTCCAGGAAGCCGGTCACACCTCAAAAGAAACAGACAAGGAAGGCAGTTAGAGCTAATAAAGCACGGCATTTAATTAATAACTAATTTATTGACACAGTGCAGTATGTGACTCCGGCATCACTGACTAGCTACATACATTAGCACCCCTCAAAGTGTAACAGTCAATCAAACATTAATAGTATTCAGTAATATCCATCCATCCATCCATTATCTCCTGCTTTATCCCACATTAGGGTCGCGGGGGGGTTCCCCATGCCCATCTATCGCTGGGCACACACTGACACAGACATACACACCCCATTTGGAACAATTTGGAGAATTCAATTGACTTGATCCATGTTTTTGGACTGTGGGAGGAAACTGGAATACCTGGAGGAAAACCACACAAACACGGGGAGAACATGAAAACTCCACCCACATGGGGATTCAAACCGGGAATCCCTAGTGCTGAGAAGCGAACGTGCTAACCACTAAGCTACGGTGCTGCCCCTAACAGTAATATAATCTTGTAATAAAATATAATTACAATGAAATATTATGATGATTAAAAGACATTCACACCCCCTATTAAAACAGACTTGTCCCCGTCCATAAAAGGCCATTTTGATTAGTGAGTAGCTGGGTCAGCAGGCCAGCATTACTTTTGTCATTATAGCTGTTACTTTTGTCTAAACTACTTATACTTTTGTCTCTACATCGGTTACTTTTGTTACTACTTAGTTTTTGTTAGTATTAGTATGTGTTCGTTTCGGTTTTTGTTTGTATTTACGATGTTTATCTCCCGGCACGTTCCGCCCGTGCTTTGGGTCTTGTTCTCGCCTTTCTTTTATTAAAATACCTTCCTGTGGCATACCTGGTCTCCTGGCTTTTTCATTCGCTCTGTAAATACCTCACCTTGCGCAGGAAAGCGCAGCACCTTCGTTGGACGGACGGCGCTTTTCTGCCAGAAAGCTGGCCTCACCCACCTAGCGAAGTCCAGGATTCCCCGGCTGGATAAGCGCTCCTCTTTTGTTCCCCGCTGCCACGTATCCCGTTTTATCCGGTCAGTCCTGGCAGTCGGGTCGATTAGCCGTTTCCCCGGCTGCAGCATTCGGCTGCATTAGCTTGGCGCTAGCCCTGCCATTAGCCGTTTCCCTGGCTGCAGCATTCGGCTGTATTAGCTTGGCGCTAGCCCCGCCATTAGCCGTTTCCCCAGCTGCGGCATCCCGCTGCATTATCTCGGCGCTAGCCCTGCCACTAGCCATCTCTCCGGCTGCAGCGTTCCACTGCATAACCTCAGCGTTAGCCCCGCCATTAGCCGTCTCTCCGGCTGTGCGCCGTCAGCGAGCCGTCCGTGATCCGCTCGGTTTGCGTCCGGAGCTCAGGTCCGACCGTTAGACGGACGGCGCTTTTCTGACACATTTATTCATTCATTCTCTTTATCCCATATTAGGGTCGCGGGGAGGGGGGGGGGTTCCCCATGGGGGTTCCCCATGCCCATCCAGGGAAGAACATTTCGGGCACTGGGCAGATCCCAGGACATCGCTGGGCACACACTCACTCACACAAACACACTCTATATGGGGCAATTTGTAGAACTCAATTGACTTGCTCTATGTTTTTGGACTGTGGGAGGAAACCGGAGAACCCAGAGAAAACCCACGGGGAGAACATTGAAACTCCACCCAGATGGCGATTCGAACCGGGAATCCCTAGCGCTGAAAGGCGAACGTGCTAACCACTAAGCCACCGTGCCGCACTAATACTAATCATTAAAAAAAAACTAATGGTTAATCATGAAACCTGTAACTATTTTATCAGTATTCATGGGCCTCCTATGTAACACTGCTATTTATTTGGATATAATAATGGCTATTGTAATAACAAATTTAAACATATTAATTTGTGCCTCCATTGTTTATTGTATGTTTGCATCTTTTTTCAGGCCAAGCTTCTGTTCTTATTTGTCATTGCAGCTGTTTTTAGATTTCGCAGACAGCTATCATATCTGAGTCAGTCCACAGTTTTTGTCTCTAGAAAAATTAGGCATTCTGTTTTCCCTCCCTGTGGTCTCTCTTGCCTTCACTCTCACTATATTTCTCACATGCAATCTCTCTATCTCTTTCTCTCGCTCTCTCACTCCCTCTTTCTCTCATTGTCTGTCAGTTACACACAGTTTCACTCACTGACTCATGAAGAACTCAGAATACATTGTACTGTCTTTGACAAGAATCAAAAACCAATGTGTTTCAGTCTGTTTACATAAATTAGAATTATTTCCTGCAATGCTAGTTCGCCTAAAACTGAAAATCAAGATCAACGATTGTCTCTGTTTAATTATTTTATTTATTTTTGTTTTTATACAGCAGGCCAGTCGTGTCAAACACTTGCCTAAAAACTAAATAAAGCCTGAACATGGTGGATTTTTACAGCTTGAGTTGGAACAATCAGTCAGAAATTATGCTTTTCTAGCAACTGTGATTCTATTTTGAGGGGTTTGTGAGAGTGGTTGCTATAGTTACTGTGTAAAGAGTAAGACAGAGCATGTGTGAGCGACAGGAAAGCCCACTGATGTTACACAAGACTTGTTATCTAAATAGTCCAGAACCATGCACTGCATTAACATCATGTTTGCTGTACAAATTGCAAAACATCACTTATTTATATAAATACTAATTCTTTGTTCTATTTCGACCCCTTCAAAGCGATGTTGTTAGGTGCGATGTAACCAAGTAGGTTAGCATGATTAAGCGCAGCATGTAAGTGATCACTAACATGGATCAGTCGCTGGATCTGATATAAATAAATACGCATTTATTGTTTGTGCTTGATTATGATAGATAAATGCAAATGAGAGACAAAAATCTGAAAATAACATTCTGAACATTTTTTGCTCAAGTCTTTACCTAGGGTCTCTTTCGTGATTCTGCCTAATTTTATTAGTTAAATAAATCACCAGTAGTTAAAAATATTTTTTTTAATTACCCCCTGGAGTTATGGTTTGATACCCTTCAGTGGATCAATCTCAACACTTATTAAACAGCCTGAGATCAAAAACAGTATTTACTTTTGAATATATACCATAGTTTGTAAATAATATCCATCCATCCATTATCTTTGGCTTTATCCTTAAATAATAATCAGTGTAAATAATATGTGTATTTTAATTTTTTATCAGTTCCACATGTACATGCCCTACAATTATGAGCATAAGTGTATTAGACATTTAGATTTGGTCATTTAGCAAACGCTTTTCTCCAAGGCGAATTAAGAAGTGAGCACAGGGTTGGCTGCAGCATCCCCGGAGCAATGAGGGTAAGGGCCTTGCTCAAGGAAGGACCCACATTGGTAACTTCAGTGGACCTGAGATTTTAACTCACAACCTTCTGATTGAACACCCAGACCACTGCGCTACCACACACTCAGACACAGCAGTGTTAATATTTTAGCCACCAACGTGCAATAAGAAGCATCATCTGAGCACTTATTATGAATTAAAGGTTCACACAAACTCTATAGCAACCAACGAGCCACTGTCCTTTTACATTAACAAATTGAAGCAGTAATGCAGATATGTCTAATAGAGTGCACAGTAAGTAAACGCAGTGTGACATCATATATCGATTACTGAAAAACAAGAGTAAAGGGGATTACCAAATTATTTAGATGAACAGATAATCTACAGTTCAAAATGTATCTCTTGGTAAGTTGAGCTGACAAAAAGGGCAATGAGTGTAGAAGCAACGAGCCTTAATAATTTAGTTGATTATGTTAACATGCATCACTCATTTTGCATTATTTTGCATTGATTTGATTTGACTCTCGGCTGTGAAGCGTGCCCGGCATCGTCCCACGGCCATTCTTTCTCTTATCATAATGTATCTGTGGGTTGCTTAGATTCTTATTACCTCTTAGTTTAAACATTGTAGTATTTTACATCTTTCCTTACTTATTTCATGTCTCTTAATTAACTTTTAATATTATTAGGCCCTATATACATTTTTCTATCCTACAATGTTGCAGTTTTTGTTTATTTATGTATTATTTTTTGTTCATTTTAAATATATTATTGCTTCTGTTAATATTGCTGTCGTTGTATGTTTACTGCCATCTAGAGGCACAATAACAGCACCTTTATCTACAATGTTTAAATAAATTCAAGTATTCATAAATGTTTTTTTTCATTTACTTTTAAAGATTAATAGTAATTCAGAATCACAAACACTGACAGTAAGGCTAATCCAAAGTTGGGGAGCTGTAGAAAAACAGTCTCACAACAGCAATCGATTATTGGTTCTTGGGACTAAAAGTAAGTCATATAAAATAATTGATGTAGTCAAATCAAAATTTACCTAGGAGCCAGTGCAAGTTTGATAAAAAAGGGCTAATATAACCAAAGTTTCTAGTCAACACTCTAGCTCAAAGGATAATAAATACAATAGTTTAATATTGCAATTGCAGCCTTGTGAAAGAGAGAGCTAAATCAATAGTGACACCATTTAAACATATACTGGTACCTAACAGAGAGTTTAAAATTAAACCTTTATTTAATTTTAGAGACTTTCTTTTGTACCTGACTCCAAATGTAAGTTTTTTTATTAATTTTTTTTTTTGCAATGAACTAAATAGACAATGATAGCCAATCAGAATTGAGCAGAAATAAGTAAGCAATATGAACATAACAAGATGATACATTTTTAAATAGCGCAAAGCACAAAGTAGGCAAAATGTTCTCCAGGAAAGAACATTCACAAAGACATACACACAAAAAAACGAGCAATTTGGGGCATTCAATTTACTTTTACCAATGTTTTTTGGAATGTGGAAGGGAACAGAAGAACCTGGAGGAAACCCACACAGACACAGGGAGAAGTGCTCAAAGAAATGCTGCCTGGAGTTACAAGCCCTTATGCCTAGGTTTAGACCAGCCCTTATGGCGCTATACATGTTTGACCAGTCCCTCATAGCTACAGACAGGTTTGACCATGCCCTCTCAGCTACAGACAGGTCCATAAAGGTCCAAACATACCCTCTTAGGTACACACAGGTCCGACCAGGCCCTCTCAGGTACAGTTTAACGAGGACCACTGAGGTACAGACAGGTTCAATCAGGCCCTCTCACTCGGTAACACTACGTTACACATCAAGGAGGAAAGTTACAATTGCAAAACTATTCAAATACCCTGAGGGGACAGACAGGCTCATCAGGACATACATTTTGTTTGTTAATACTTATTAATTAAGTCAAAAGAATAAATAATGTTGTCTAAGATGAAAGGGTCAAACCTGTATTGACATGACAATTTCAAGAGGTAATGATTTAAAAGAATCAATAAAAACATGTATATGTATACCATCATGCATTTAACAGAACCAAGAATGTTCTCCAGCTGCCAATCAGAATAATTTACAGTATGAATAAAAACAGGTAGGTTTTACACAATGACAAATTCAGATTCAGACATATCCAAGAACTCGACAGAATTAAGAACACACTTTGAACTGACAGGTTTAGATTCAGACTCACTGTAATGCCTACTCCAGTGTAACATTCAGTGACATACAGTAAACACCAGGTAGCTGTCAAACACAGAATTCTTTATTACCAACTGAAAACACGACAAACACTAAACAGAAACTCACTGGAACAGTGCATGAACATTACTGACGACCTCTGGTCTGAGAGAATTCTGAGGCGGGATTTATATAAGCAAAGAAGCAGGCAAGTGGTTAATTAATGTGAATAAGAAATTATGTGTAAAATAATGTGAAATCAACTTGATGTTAATAAACTTGAAAAAGACCAACAAACTAAGGTAATCAGTAAATTAACTAAATGAGGCCTGGGAACTCAGAAAACAAAGGACTTGCTCCTTAAACCAAGAAAGAGTTACAGGTCAGGTGCAGACGGCACCAGTGACACTCGCTCATGGAGTCAACCGAGTTAAGTAAGCTATTAGAGCTGACAAGTTAAGATTTACATTTAGTGATGGAGGCGACAAAATTAAAAATGCTGTCTCAGCTGACAAACTTAGACACACTCAGTTGTAGAACTGATAAAATTAAGAATTCTTTTCCAAACACAGTTAAACTCAGGCCTGCCTATAGTTTTGATAGCATTAAGAAGGTTCTCCAAGCTGACATAAGTTTCACACTCACTTAATTAAGAATCAACTGAATTTAAAATGCTCTCTGAGGTGACTGAAAAAATGATTTCTAACCTAACATAATCAGGATCTAACAGTTTAAAAGTAAAAAAATATATATATGAAAGCTTGTCTATTTCCAGAAACTTTAAAAAAAAAAATGTACTTATTACATTAAAAAAGTGAATGTGTTAATTCACCAGTAACTCTCAAAGCTAACAGAAAGGTTTTTTCAACTGTATTACTTTTCACAGAACACCTAGTGAGACAAAAGAAAAGTATGGAGAAACAAAATGAAATCCAAAAAAAGTACATGAAAATAAAGAAACCAAGGACCAAAAATGGGTAAGCAATAAGCAGGCTGAAAACAGAAACACAAAACAAAATAGAGTAAAGACCTGCGGCTAAATTAGGACAAACAAGATCACAACAGAAATCAGAGAAAATGAAAATAGAGACCCAAAATACCAAGAAGATATGCAGAATTACAAAAAATATAGATGGTGGAAGACATTACATATAAAGAGGAACTAAACTGACAAAGTTCGAAAATGAAAATGAACAACAAACACACATTAACAACCATCCATCCATTATCCTCTGCTTATTCCTCTACTAGGGTCTCTGGGGGGCTCCCCATGCCATCCAGGGGAAAATATTTCAGGGGCTGGGCAGATACACCCAGAACAGGGCACCAGTCCATTGCTGGGCACACTCACTCACAAAGCCATACACACAAAAACACTTTAGCAATTTGGAGCATTCAATTTACCTTTACCAATGTTTTTGGACTGTGGGAGGAAACGGGAGAACCTGGAGGAAACCCACGCGGGCACAGGGAGAACAAAAGAATTAACAAGATCATGCAAAAATAGGCAATAGCTAGACCTGTCAATACAGAGCACACTAATACAAGTGTTTCCTGATGATTATATATAAGAATGTAAATTGACTCCATGCATTACCAATAAGTATTATTCGGCTTTAATATATGATAACTTTCAGTTGGCATTGGAGCAAAATGAATTACATTGTAAGCTTACAAAAACCAAATATGTCATACTTTGCATCTATAAAGATTAATAGGTTCACAAGTAGGTGTAACATCTAGAATTGGATGTACTTTTACAGACTCACCTTGTGGTTAGAAAAGAGCAAAGTTACCCTTAACTTCGAAAGCCTTGTTGTCACACCATCCAGTCTGTTCCGTAGAGAGAGAGTCAGTATCACCACTGCCTTGTAAAGACATTTTATATGTCCTTCACTGGAATAGTGCCCTTAAGCACTAAGCAATATCACAACAGTAAAGAGTCAATTGAGAAGCTTATACTTGTCATTCAGCAGTCAGTCAGGTCAAGTCAGTAGTATAAAACAGTCCTTCATGCTCTTTGAGTAAGTCGTGTAATGCAACATAGCATATGACTAGATAGAATGAGAAACTATAAATACAGCACTGCATTGTCCACCACCACAATCATAAGTAATCTATTACTATTTGTATTGGTAATATACATTGATGATCTTTTTTTTTTTTTACAATATATACGTAATAAAAGGTTAACATTTGAATTAAACACACCAAGTTTTTAAGGTAATCCCTAAAAATTGCTTTTTAGTTATTTTCAAAAAATTAAATTAATTAAAATTTTTCAGGTGTGCAGATAGATAACACTGAAAGGAAAACTGCAGTAAACTAAACCAATCTTTGTATTATTTATTTATGTAAACACCCATAGGATAAACCAGGGAAATGTATCAAAGCACAAAAGATGAATTTAAAGTAAGCAAAAGAACACAAGCTATGAACAATGCACAATAAAAACACCATATGTTATCATATACAACATAAACATGAGATGCAGGCTGCACTGGCATTGCTACAAGATAAGCCACAGGATAATAAAACCCTAATAAACAAAATAAGCTGAGGGACAAGGAAACTGATAAAGGAATAACCAGAAAACTGAAATACCTTCCATGTAAAGCAACCAATAAAGTTGAGATGAAAAGTTGCCAAGACTTAGCATCACACATTAAAGGCAAACTCCCGCTTAACGGCAATAATAAAGCAATAAGTTATGAGAGAGCGTGCATTATATCCATCCATCCATCCATCCATCCATTATCTTTCGCTTTATCTTATATTAGGGTCGCGGTGGGGTCCATAAATGTATTAAACGCGTAATTGTTAATAAACTGGTCTGCCACGACATAATCTAGTCCAGTTATAAAGTGAACACTCATCGATGATTGAGAGGTTTCCTTTTTATCTAACAATAAAATGCCAAATTACAGAACACAGTTTATTTAAAAACCTTCGAGGAAAAATGAATTGTATATTACAAATTAATACAAACGTAAAGCTGTCAGAGGTGTGTGATATTGTCAATAATGTCACAGCTGGACAAGTCAATGGCTCAGTCAATCAGATTTAAGGACCAAAACTACCCATTTTATAATCAGTATTTCCAGTGACACGGCAAACACTGGAAATTATAAAATAATTAATAGATCAACAGACAAACACAGTTCTAACACAATTAAGCAGCACACAGTTAAACAATGCCATCATAAAAAGCAATACTTGATGGAGTGGAGACAGAACAACAGGGTTTGTTTAAATTTGTGAAGTCAAGGCATAAGTGAATCTTACAATTTGGTTTTGGAAAAATTACCATCCACTTACTATTTTTACATAAAACATGACCTAATGTATTTTGTTGTACTGATCAGATTTAATATTTCCATTATGAAACATTCCCTCCCACTGCGACCCTAGTAGAGGATTAAGCATAAGTGAATTAATGAATGAATGAATGAACATACTTTCATACTTTTATTTCAACTTCTTTATTTTAATTTCTAATTGCTGATTGATTCAAACCTAGATTTCCCACTTTTCAGAAATGAAAATAAGAGACGCTCAGCATGGCTCCTCTGCGCCACAACCACTAGCAGTGATATATTTTATTTTGTGCTGGTGTGTTTAGTTAAGGGGTGATCAAAAAAAGCAATTAGTCATACTTAAAGCTTGAAAGGCTTTTTTTCCAATGAACACGTTCTCTTATATTGTGCAGTTCATTAAATCCTAATTGAAATCTGTTTGTGTTGTGTTGTGTGCAACAATAATGAACTTGTAAAATATAAACTAAATAAATTGAGAACTTAATGTAACTGTAAAATCATACCTATACAGACAGATTAAAAAGCAACAAAAAATAACATTGTTAATCTGTTTATTTAACAATAAAAGAAAGGAAAGTACATTACTCATTCCCTCAAGTGTCTAGAGTTCAGAAACTGTTACAACTTTAAAAGGACATTGGGAGAAGTGCCAGTCAAAATCTGCATTTATCTCTAGCAGTGGTGGGCAATAAGGGTCTTTAAGGCCTTTTATAAAGACTAAAAAATATCTAAATCACATACCTGTGTTAAGTATATTTTGTCTATGAATATTTTTTAAATAATTCCAAATGGTCTGCCTGTTTCCTTTCATAGCATTTCCACTGCTTCCAGACCTGTATTTTCTTATTAAAGCATTTAACCAATCACATTTCAACATCGTTTTTTTCCAGGTTTTAAATATTCATGTCTAGGCCTTCAGAATGAATTTTGCGGGCCCAGAAGCATTAAATAAGTGTAGAGCAACCTGTTGCTTCCACCAATCAGATTTTGAGTTGGCTTAGTGGGCTTATTTAAGTCCTCTGATTTTGATGAGCTGATGTTTTCGGCTAATTGAAACTTACAAATCAACTTTCAGCATTAGCTTTGATGGCAATATAAAAGGACTTCTTAACCTCTTTTCAAGAAAAAACAGGAGGATAGATTTTGTTAACAAATAATCAGGATATTATTTAGAATTTTTGGCGAGTGTTAATTGTTTAAATAATATTGTATATTGAGTTTTTTGATGCAACGGATCTTTATACTGCATTTCTGCATAATAAGATGTCTTTATAGCCATAAAATAGTTATTGACAGGTGGATTAATACAGACAGAGCATTATTGAAGGTCCAGGTGTAAAATACACGTCCCGTCACTGATTTCTAGGCAATAATAATAGCGTCACACATCATTATTGGTAGATTTTGCATTAATTCAGTGTTGTTGTATGTGTGACAGACATGTAAATTGTACATTTATTGAAAAAAGAAACGCAACATTCAATATAGTGGCATGGTGGCTTAGTTGTTAGCATATTCGCCTCTCAGCGCTGGGAATCCAGCTTTGAATACCAGTCTGGGTAGCGTTTCCATGTTCTCCCTGTGTTCGCATAGGTTTGCTCTGGGTACTCAGGTTTCCTCCCACAGTCCAAAAACATGGATTTCATGTAAATTGTATGCTCTAAATTACCCCATATATTGTGTGTGTGTGTCTGTGTGAGTGAGTGAGCCCAGTGATAGATTGTCGCCATGTCTGGGCTGTATCTGCCCAGAACCCGAAATGTTCTCCCAGATGTGCATGGGGAACCCCACAGTTACCCTAGTAGAGGATTAAGCAGAAGATAATGAGTAAATGAATGAACATTAAATATGTGATGCAACGTTTAATTGCCAAATAGAGTACCATTTCATATTTTACAGGATGGGTGGCAACCAAATTCCAACCTAGTTCACTGTTGTGATAAATGTTTTCTGCCTTTTTCCCTCTTCATGGCTACTATAAAACAGAATGATTGAAATGGGTCATTTTTTAACACACAGTATTGTCAGAATTGTAAAACTACTTCAGTATATTTTTTACTTTGTCAGGCTCTCTTAGTCGCAACACAGCGAGGGTATTGTTTGCTTCATCTCCCATTGCGTACAACAGTAAATCAACCCGATATTCCACTGGTTTTTGTGCTCAGTCCAGAGACTATACGAAAATGTTCAAATCATTTCAGCCACCTGGGTCACTCTGCTATGTTGGAGATGTCGAAGGACTCTGTATGTGTTATTTGAACAGCTGCAATGGCTGTTGCTTTTATTCTTGGTGTTGTGAGTAACACTGCTAGAAAACTGCACTCACTAGTTCTCTGAGGCTGCAGTGCTCACAGGTGTTTTTCCCTGTGCCAAGTTTCTGTCCTTTTTGTGAAGTTTTGTCAGGTCTTAATTAGCTTTTCTGCAGTTATAAATTAAATAAACTTCTAAATACCACATATACAACTGTCTTTTACTGACACCATGTACAAAAGTTTCTTTTAATCGACACAGATATGTGAACAGTTTCATGTTCAGTAGTTTTTACAGAACATTGAAGTCTTCTGTTTAAATGCACCACATACATATGCACTCTGGGTAATGTGGTACCGACTAGTAGAGCAAGTACACTGTTAAAGACAGAAGCCGATTTCAAAAAAGGAAGCTGTTTATGTTATGGATGACGTAAAATGTAAAGTTGTCAACAGTTTACATATAAAGCAATTAATAAAGATTTTAAATTAATGACATGGATTTAATAAACGGAAGACAAAGAAAGATAACTCACTTAAACTTAGGACAGACGTGATTTAAATGTGTGACGACAATTCGGGGAGTAGGAAAGGAGAGGAGTTTATATATTTACTGAAACATGAACATGTGACGGAATTACAGCTATATCCTTATATCTATATAGCTATATCTTGATTATAGCTTTATTATAATTATTTTCTTTTTTGTGCAGAGCTTATATGACATTTTTTAAAAGATAAAATAGGATTTCAAACATGTTTAAATGGATATTTGAAAAACCCAATCATAGGGCAGACACACATACATTTTCTTAGAGATTTATACTTGGGTTCCTAAAAAGTTCCTATCACCAATTACTAGCATGCTTTTAAACTATGGAAGAAAACCAGAGCTCTTGGATGAAACCTATAAACATACAATCAGAAAATGTAAACATCACACAGAACGTATAATGTCCCCCTATCCAAAAACTAAACCAGGGAACCGCTTGATTAATGAAGAGTGATAAAATGGAATGTAGTTCATTAATTCATTCACTTAATCCTCTACTAGGGTCGGGGGAAGTTCCTTATGCCCAACCCGGCGAGAACATTTGGGGCATTGGGCAGATACACCCAGGACAGACACCAATCTATTGCCGGACACACACACTCACATGGACACACGCACACAACTGCACACTACATGGGGCAATTTAGAGCATTAAATTTCCCTTGAATTCATATTTTTGGATTCTGGGAAACTGGAGAACCTGGAGCAAACCCACAAAGGCAAGGGGAGAACATGGAAACTCCATGTTGGTATTCAAACCTGAAATCCCCAGCGCTGAGAGGCAAATGTGCTAACCACTAAGCCACCCTGCCACCCTAAAGTGTAGTTGATAAGAAATATTTTCTCTTTGCCTACTTACTTTTGGTTGTTGGTTGTTGGTTGTTTGCGTTTGGTTGTTAATAATGGGCAGTCGTAGGCTTGTGATAGAGGAACCAGCCTTGCAACCTAAAGGTCCCCAGTTCGATTCCCAGTCCCACCAAGTACTATGGCTGAGTGCGCATGAGCAAAGCACCTAACCCCAATTGCTCCTCAGTATACAGGGCTGCCCAATGCACATATGTCCACCTCACTAGTGTACAGTATATGTGTGTGCTGCACAGATACACATCCTGCACAGATAGGTTAAATGTGGAGGGAAAATTCCTCTGGGTGCAAGCACAGTTGGCAAAATCGATCACTTTTATGTTTAAGAACTTCTGGCCTTTATCACAGGCCTTCATTGTAGAAATCCATGTGGAACTGAGAAATGAAAGGACAGTGAAATGAGATCGAAAGAAAAGAAAAAAGCAGTAGGCAGTAAATAGCTGTTTCGATTCACACCTCATCTAGTTAATTTTGTGAATGTTTTAATGAAAGTTTATTAAATAAATGCTTTGTTTGAAATGACAGTTTTGTTTAGTTTTAACATCCAGCGCAAACCATTTGATTTAATGCAGTGATTCTCAATTATTTTCTGTTAAGCCCACCCCCTAGGAAGGAGAAAACATTTTGCGCCCCCTCACACAAACACGCACACTCACCTCACCCCCCCACATGACAAAATGGGATAAAGTATTTTTACATGCCCACTGTAGTTTGTCTATAAATTTGTTATAAGTGCACCTCTTTTATAACAATGTATCCTTATTAACAATAATGAATAAAAAAAGAAAGAAATATAGATCAACTTAGAACAGGATAATTTTATTAACTTTGTTTTTTAGTTTGTAACAGAAACGAATAAAATCCTTAAACTATAAACATTTTTGAACTGACTGGCATTTGATACTGAAGAATGAAATTAAATAAAATCAATAAATAATAATAAATTCAAATTCATCAGCAACATTAATTCAGGAGCACAATTAATTAACACTTTAACCTACAAAACAAAAATGAATACAACAATTTGTGTTTTTTTTTTTTTGTTTTTTTTGAGGAAGTCAGAAGTCAGGTTTGCAGAGCACAGCTTTTCTGAAGTAGCTTTCAGAAAGCGTTATGATTGCTGGTTATACGCGTCACGTTTACGGTTTAAAAACTCAAGTGGTTATCAGCGTGATCGGGGTGTAATGACTTTAAGTGACGCCTTCATTTATTTGGCTTCACGCTGTCCGCTGCCAACATTTTAAGACAATGCAGACACACCGGTCTTTCTTCATCTCCCACCTCAGTTACAGTGAAGTTACAGTTACAGTGAAGCCAGGCACTACATACACTTCAACATTAAACTTTCGGTTAACTTTTGTTTGTCTCATTTATCTTTTTAAAAATTTTTCCGTGTTGTCTCTTGAGGGTTTGTTCAGTACACTTAATATCACTTGCTCTGTGATTGCTCTGTGATTTTAATACTTCATTTTTATGTTTTTTATAATTAATAAATCGAAGGTGCTTAAATGAGTTGGAGTTGTTCTCATGATCAAAGCACTGACATAACTTTATTTATTTTTTAGTTTTTTGTTATGAGTGGAAGGAGTCAATAAAAAAATGTATATGCTTTCCATATTTTGCCACCTACAGAGTCAGAGAGCATTAAGAACAAGTCATGATAGTGTATGTTAGGAAAGAAGAGCAGCTGGAAGCATGTGTACTGGCTGACCTATTGTTACGATGATGAATGAGGAAAACATGTACATGCACATATCGTCACAAGAGCTTAAAGGACATTCTGTTAAAATAGCAGAAAATATTCAATATTTATGTATCAATCCCTCTTCCTTTGCAACCAGTGTCCTATTTTTACTTATATACTAGGAGCAAAAATCTTTTAGTATACATTATAGAAGTATGGTGTCAGTTTTGTATTTGCTGTGCACATCACAGCAAAAAAAAGTGAACAGCAACCACAAAAGAAAATAATTTAGTATGTAACAATAAAACGTAGGAAATTATTTGGGTTAGTACTCCAGATGTGGATTAGCACCAGATGTAATAAATGGCATAAGGACTCCTATGTGCCATGTCTGTTTGTCACTGATAACAGAAAGAATGCTGATCATGCCTTCTACTGACCCAACTCGCACTCATACGTTTACTGGACTCTAATCCTTAGCCTTAGTCAGCCTTCTGATCACGGATCAGCTTTTCTTTACCTTATATTCATATTAAAAAATGAGAGGAAAGAGTTTTAATCAATTATGAAAGGTAAAACCTTCAACAGCACCAGTAACTGTTGGAATTCAGATATGTAGCACCATAATCTTGCTGCAAAGCTGAATGTTGATTTGTACATTACAGTAATCACACTGAGGGAAAAGTAATGATAGGCCACTGTAATTGTGTGTTGGGTTTGTTTTGTAAAATTACACTGAGGCATTTCAGGCTAGTGCTAATGAATGTTAGGAAAGCTATTTGACAGAATGGCTTCTGGCGTCTTTCTGTGATATTAGAAAATCAATATTTGTATTGAGGCTAATAATAAAGTTAAGTGGACTGATAATAATATGACACGGAAATTTAACCACATTTTAGCACATTCACTTACACACAAACACAAACTATATCGGGCAATTTAGAGAATTCAATTTACCTTGAATCCATGTTTTTGGACTGTGGAGAATAAACTCCACCCAGATTGGGATTCGAACCTTGATCCCCAGCCCTGAGAGGCAAACATGCTAACCACTAAACCACCTTGCTGCCCCCCGTACAACTAAATAAGTAAACTATTTTAAACATTTAATTCTGTACTTTGAGGAAAGCATTTAGTAAAAGTATTTACCTGTTACAACATGACTATTCCACAGTGCACAAAGTAAGGTTCATAAAAGTTTGGTTACATAAAAGAGCCGATATAAAAAGAGCTGAATAAAAAAAAAATCTTGACCCTAACCCCACTGGATATCTGTGGGTGACCTAGAATTAAAATTTGCAGCATTGCAGCACTTGTCCAGCACTGGTTTCACATAAATGCTCCTCTGGATGAATAGGCATAAATATCGCACAGCCACTATTTAAAATTTCATAGAAAGTCTTTTTCCAGAACAATGAAAGCTATCAAAGTCGCATATTTTAATGTTAAAATAGTCCTTAGGATGTAAGTTCTCATGGCTTCCTTGTTCGTGCATTTATAATCTAGCATTCTGTTTCTAGCAATTCAGGTTTTATGCAGATATGTGTTTGTGTGCCCTCAATGATTCCTTTATTCTTGATAAAAACATAATTAATGTTTTCTTTGTACACTTTTTAATAAAATAACATATATTTTTTAGTTTTGATTTACTGTTCCAGAAATGGGGTTTGTAAATCACGCCACGTTACTACGTTACACAAAGAATATGCCAAGAATATGCCAAGGAAATCTCTAAAAAGTTTGCTCAAAATTTGGGTTCTAAGAATTATAATCATGTACATGAATGTTGAATACTAAAATGACAATACTTATTTCAACAATTTTAAGAACTATGAAAAAACTTTCTCAGGTGTGAAAAGGCTAGCTGACATGTAATACAATCAACATACCTGTTGCATTACGGCATGATGAAGGGCTCCATATAAAAATGGCCCCAATGGCTTTTGATGTACCCGCAATACCTCATGAGCAGGACTGGCCTGCTACACCTGAGCATCTCCATGGTACATAATGCCCAGTACTGGTTCACACAGTCGAAAGATAAATTTCCCTTGATTATATGCATTAAGAAGCATTGCAGACACAAAGTGAGTCATGTTTACTGACATAAGCTTGAATGTGGTTATTTAAAAGTCACTATTGAATTTTGCAAACACATAATTACTACACTATTGTGTGTAAATCTAGTTATCTAATCTAGTTATTGCTGTAAATATTGCTGTAAACAATAAAATATTAAAATTATTATTTGCACAATACATGTAACAACACATATTATGTGAAATGTCTATGTGTCTATTTCTTACATTTAAATAACTTATACATTTGTGTTTGATTGATTGATTAAAGATATAGAG
Source organism: Corydoras maculifer (assembly GCA_019802435.1). Taxonomy (NCBI): domain Eukaryota; kingdom Metazoa; phylum Chordata; class Actinopteri; order Siluriformes; family Callichthyidae; genus Corydoras; species Corydoras maculifer. The sequence goes on from JAFMOD010001175.1 coordinate 449,084, forward strand.
TTAAAATTTTGTGTTAAAATGATGTGTTCACATCATTTTGTTTTAGAATTAATCTCATAACATACCTGGACCTTTTATGTGATCACACAATAATGTCAATGATGTCATTGTGATCAGTCAGAGTAAAACTTGTAGAATGGTACTTTGCCTCATCATGTTTCTTTCCTCCTTTCAGGAATGACTTGCCAAGCAAGAAGCTCATATGTGGCCAGCGAGATCAAGTGGGGCCACCGCTTCATGCCTGTGCTTACTTTAGAAGATGGCTTTTATGAGGTGGACTACAACAGCTTCCATGAGATCTATGAAACCAACACACCGAGCTGCAGTGCACGAGAGCTTTCCGAGATGAGTGCGCGCTCACGTCTGCCACTTTCTTGGTCTGTTGCAAGTAAACTGAGCCAGCAAGGCGTGTTGGACTCACACAGTGATGACGAGAACCAGGAAAAGGAGAGCAAAGAAACCCAGGAACAGGAGCCCAATGGTGACATTACCAACTTGGAGAATGAGTCCAAAGTGTGAAATAGAGCAAGCAGAGCAGAGATCTAACATACACACCACCACTTACATACGTACGCACAAACTTATGCACAGGCACATAAACATATATTTACTTTTTTAAGACAACCCAATGAGTACGGTATCCTAGTAAGGTTCCCTTCCTATTGTATCAAATTTGTATCCACAAATACACAAATTTTGCTTGAAAGTGTCACTGAAATTTCTTCTAAACACTGTAATTCATACAAGACTACACCTTCTCCTAAAAAAGGTAAATAGGCCTAAATAAAGAGGCTAATCACCATTACAGTGTAATTATTAAAGGTGAAGCAACATATATCTTACTTCTTAGTTCTGCAACATTTTCCCTTTGGAAACCACCGATCACAAAGCATATGGACAGTTCCACAGATTTTGTCTTATGAGATTCCAAGAACTACAAAATTAATAAAATCCAGTTGTTTAGCCGAGCAAGTAGTTGTTTTTAGCAAGATTTTGAAGAATGTTCAAATTTATTGACCTTTAGAATCTTTACAGTGCACAACATTAAAGCATCTTATTAGTCAGGGCTGGATTTCCCGAAAGCGAACGTTCTTAGCGAGTTACGAACAACTTTAAGAATGACGTAACTTTAAGAATGCGAATTTTACGGCGCTTTCCCAAAAGCCTTCTTAAGTCTCCTAGACTAAGAGAGACTTTTAAGTCGTTCTTTGTGTACTCCGCGCCTGAAAAGGCACCATCAGTCGAAAATCCAGCGATGGATTGGTGCCCTGTCCTGGGGGTACCAGCACCCGAGTTCTCCCCTGGATGTGCAACCCCACCGCGACCCTAATAGTGGATAAAGTGGAAGATGATGGATGTGTATGTATATATATATATATATATATATATATATATATATATATATATATATATATATATATATATATGCGATTTAAATCTGGAAATTAAAGATATCTATAAAATAATGATAATGTATAAAAGAATACGTGACCAAATTACCAAATTCCACGTGATAATATTAGTGCTTATTTTATTTCTGTGCGATTGAAACAACCAGTGCGTCTCTGAGTCTTTGTTCGCTGCCAGTTACGAACTTCTTAGTCAGTTACGAGTGGGTCTGAGCACTCGTAAGTTACAAGCGAATTTAAGAACGACTTAAGTTACGCATGCATTCGGGAAAGCCTCGTAAATTTAAGAACGTTCTTAAGTACGAGTTACGAAGTACTTAGCGTTACGACACTTTCGGGAAATCCAGCCCAGATCAGTAATTTAATTGTATTATTGCTCTGTTGCTTTGTGAGTGGTGGAGCAAATCTCACTAGAATCTCCCTTCTTAACTAATCACTATTATTTGGTGTCTCATCTCTCGTGGTTTGCAGTAGAGGTATATAAGTAGTAGTATTTGGCAGAGCTGAAAAAAACATAAAATAAATTATAATCAAGTAAAATGAGTAAATAAGTAAAATGCACAAAAGGAAGCACAAAATGTCCCAAATTTAATTTATGTGGTTCTTTCAATGAGAGGTTTGTATTTTCTCCTTGTCTGCACATTTAAAACATTGCATATTTAACATTGTACTTAACATTTATTATTTTAAAGACTCATATTTGAAGACTCAAAAAAGTTTTTTGTGTGTAATAAGTCCTGGAACTAAAACTATTAATCTACTAGTAATCATTTATAATACTTAAAATATTAGAAAGTCTTAGAGCTGTAAGCAATAACACACATCAGGCAAAAATAACAGTAAGAATAAAATGAACAGTGTTTTAAGAGCATTGTGTTCAGTTTAGGTTTTCAGGCATTTTAATGGTTAAATCAGTGTTTTCAATAATTGGATCGATCCATTGTGGTTGCTGGTTGTCCTCTTCTTTTTTTACCTTCAGATCCTCCTATAATGACTGTTGTCATGACGTTTGTCTCCTTTATACATAGTTCTAACTTTTCATTCTGCCCTTAGAAATGTCCCAAAATTGTATAGATTTATTGCTGTGACTGTTGTATCAGCCACATATAGAATCTTGTTTCTTCCACTAATCTTGATAATTGTTCTGTTGTCCAGCTTTTCTCATTATATGTTTTACATACAAGTTAGACAGGTATGATGCAGACATCCCAAGTCTCCCAAAAGTTCTGGGAGTTACCCTCATTTACATTTGGTCATTTAGCAGACGCTTTTATCCAAAGCGACTTACAAGATGAACACAGGGTTAATCACAACATCCCTGGAGCAATGAGGGTTAAAGGCCTTGCTCAAGGACCCACATTGGTAATTGCAGTGGACCTGGGATTTGAACCGCCAACCTTCAGATTGATAGCCCAATGCCCTAACCACTGAGCTACCGTGCTCATATACATAGTGGATGCATGATGCCCGCAATCGAATAAAATCTCCTAGAATCTAGAAGGAGCTGTTAAGAGATGAGAAAGATGACACATTTTTCAGCACCTCATGTGTTTGACTGAGCATGTGTAGGAATATTTCAGACTGGATGTCAATACTTCATTGTAACATTTACAGGCTAATTGTCAAGTGCCGTAGTGAGAATTGAAATGATGGAACCCCTGGATAGCCATGAGGTGGTGGCCCATGCCATGCAGGGGAGAGCGTTTCAGGCATATACACCCAGTACAGGGTGCCAATCTATCACTGGGCACACTCACTCACACAGACACACACACACCCTATACTGGGCAACTTAGAGCATTCATTTTACCTCAAATCCATGTTTTTATACATTGTGGAAAACCGGAAAACCTGGAGGAAACCCATGCTGACTCGGGTAGAACATAAAAACTCCCTCTTTTCTTGATTAATTTAGATAGAAATTAATTTGACAACACTGGACATACATTGTTTTAAAGAATTGTCTTACCTTGAAGTGAATTTTCTGGTGTGTCCACTCTGGAAGACGGTTAACTGTCTTATCTGTAATTCAATTTTGAATAACTATTCTCAGTGTAAAAGTCTTGAATTACCTTGTAACACTTCCCATATTGTTTGAATTTTAGGATCAATGCTGATGTATTTTCTTCATTACATTGTGTTGCAGATGATCAGTTACTTACGGCAAATAATTAGCAGTATATGACTGCTTCTTAAGCTCTTAATTCTTATTGTTACAGTAAGGATTTACGTAGGGTATTCTTCTGTAAACTATATAATAGCACAATGTAATTTGTCATTTGCAGGCAATTTGTGTTTTTATTTTCCTCATCTTGTGTCTTTTTACAGCCGATGTTTTTGGTATGTTCTGATATCTAAAACAAATTCTCACACACGCACACATATCATACATTTACATTTGGCTATTTAGCAGACCTTTTTATCCAAAGCGACTTACAAGGTGAGCACAACGTTAGCCAAAGCATCCCTCGAGCAATGAGGGTTAAGGGCTTTGCTCAAGGACCCATATTGTTAACTTTACTGAACCTGGGATTTGAACCCACAACTTTCAGATTTCAGATAACCTAACCACCCTAACCACCCACCATTTTTTTTCATAGGTGGGCTATATTTTTAATTCAGATATTGCATTTTATGTAATATGTAGTATATATACAATGATACACAGTAAATGCACATTTCTGAACTGCAATTACCCAAAAAGATAGATATAAAAACCCAGACAAAATTAGTCTAATGGCATTTTTTACTCCAACTAATATAGAAAGTGTATTTTTTTATTTTAGGTATTGTTTATTTATTAATGAAATTATTTCAAATACTATCCAAATACATGGCCACTTGTACATGTTGGTTACCCAGATTCATCTACACTCAAACCCAAACACACACTTATTTGCAAGGTCTCTGCTCTGCACAGCTGGACAAAGGTTTGAGATCAGCTCAGGAAAGAGCCCCTAAAGTTGGGTACAGCACACAGCCTATTGAAACATAGCATCTTTACACTGTACTCTCCAGTCCTTGTGAACTCAGAGGGCACACTGCATGAAAAAAAAAACAATGCTTTTTATCTTTAAAAAAAATATCCATTATTTTCGAATTTTTAATCAAGTTATTAAAAGATATATATATATATATATATATATATATATATATATATATATATATAATTATATAATCTAGGGCATTTGTATTTGCAATTTTTGTACATAAATTTCAATAATTGTTTTGTTTGAAATGAGTGAATATTTGACAAAATGGCTGATACTATATTGATTTGGATCAGCTGTCTTTATTCTGCCTTTTGGAAGAGGATTTCTTTACCTTCTGGTTTTCAGAAATATACATGTATATATATATATGTATATGCATGTACAAACCTAAGCTAAACTAGTTGATTTATTCTATTTGATGTACATAAAAAAGAGTAAGTAGTTGTAGGTAAGGCACTACTGATCTTTCACTGGATGCAAAATCTTTAGCCTGAATGTGCGCGTGTTTCCGATGGAAGATGTGTTTGGACCTGACTGTGCATGTCTGATATCCCACAGAACCTTAACTTTCACCATCAAACTCCCTTTAGATTTATTAATCCTCCTGCAGGCACTTGTAGTTTGCATTTTAACTTACACAGAGAAGGCTACAAAGCATTAGATTTGTCTGTATGGTTGTGTGTGCGTGTGTGCATGTGTGTGTGTGTGTGTGTGTGTGTGTGTGTCTTTCTTTAGCCTCAGGTGCTGTGTGAGTGTCATGCTCCCAGATGACTTATGGTGTGTTGTTTGCACATGTTCTCCCTGAAGACTGAGAAACATTTCCTGTTTTAATTGTCATTTGTTTATTTGGCAGCCATAAATTAATGTTTTCCCTTAAAGCCCTCAGGTAATTTATCCTTTGAGAGACACTAACAGTAATATGATTATTTATAGCTATATGGTTATGCTTTGTTTTTTATGAAAAACACATGTTGCAGTATATTTCTGGGATTGGGGCTCCTACCTCAAACACTAATCAGACCATTTGTCCAAAACAGGCAGAAACGGTTGCAGAAACAATTTTTCTGAACCCTGTGGGCTCTAGAAACCAAAGAGATTCAAGCCCTGTATTTAAAAAGCAATCTAGTATTTAAAAAGGACAGATCTTAAGAAGAAGCTGGACACAGCAAATTCTGATATACAGCTATTCAGTAGGTTTTTGTCCAGTTTTTTTTGGGCCTATTTTTTTAAAGACAAGGTGTCTTTGATTAATACTGATAATAAAATCAATTCAGTATGAAGTTAATACACATTACAACATGCTATGGCAGATCTACTGCACATTAAGCATCAACTAGGCTACAGTTACTTAAATAGGCCTACTGTGTTAAATCATATCATTTAAAAATTGTCAGAAAGGTGCAACCTTTCTCTGTCATGATCTTTAAAGTATTATAAAAGAATACATGTATTATGACTAAGCTTTCTGCCTCGAATATATTCAACATTCTAGCACTCCATGCAACACTTTATGTTAACTGTGGTCTTTTAGAAAAATCAAAACAGTCATCAGATTTTGTAGAAGTCAAATCAGTATCTCCTCTTAGCACTTAGATAAGCTCAGAGGTGATGTATGTTACCCCCTTTGTACATTATCCTTGTTGAAGTGCCCTTTAATAATGCTTCTTCATGGGCCGAGGAACACCCCTTCCGTCAGGCAAGCCATCTAGAGTGCAAAGTAACCTCCCACACTCGTTCATGCAGCCAGGGGCTGAGGTTTTGGATCGGCTGGCTCCCACACTCATTCTCACAGGCACATTAGTTCCAACATTTCTTGATTATTTTAGACAGAAGTAATGCAACACTGGAAATGTATCCTTTAGTTTTACCTTTTGTTTCCTTTCAATATTTAGGTATGATCTAAGAAGCCATAATATGGTATAACCTTCATCTTTAGTGTTTTTAGAGAAATTTCATTATGGATTTCTTGTTATTGATTTCTATGAATACTCTGTCACATGACGCCCATGAAATAAACCATATTTACAACGTACTTTTGTGTTTTGTTAATTAAGTAGTGTTTTGTTTGAAATGTGAAAACCCATAGCAATTTAGTTTCAATACTGGACTAAGTCACTAGAGAATTGTGGTTTTTACATAAATGGAATTCATGTAAAAACCACCAATTTGGCGATAAAGACATTTCGCCACGCTGATAATGAAATGCCGAATGTACAAACTGCGTTGCCCGTGATGGAGTCAATCACCGATGCAGTAAACCTTCCGGAGAAGAGAACAAAGCAGCAGATTAATCCTGAAGGAATAACACACATGTAGGAGCAGGTGACTTAAAATTAAGGTGATTAACAGTGACTAGAGGTGCCAGGTGAAATTCTCTCACCAGAGTGCAACACAGAGTGAGCAGGAGAGACATTACCCCCCCTTATTCAGTAAGGTTGTATACATCCCACCCCAATAGGTTGAATGGACATGACAGTGCATGAATGCTATTATGGGTAAGAGAATGAAGTAAATCACCAAAACGTCACAATAGGGACAGAGGGAAGGGCATAAGGGAGTTTGTAATCATGCAATCATAATCCCATAGGATAATAAGTTGTGTTACAGATTTAGACCACCCAGTCAGATTGTTAACATGGAGTTAAAAATATATACCTAAAGACCATAAATATGTCACAGAGTTTCTTTAAAAAACCTACCTACCATTGTCTTATAAGAGAAATAAGGCAAACACAAATAGAAATAAAACAACCGAAACACAGAGTTCAGATAGCGACAATATATTGGTATCGGCACAGAGGAACGGCTCCTATCAGGACAGGGTTGTATGGCTTTACCACCTGTGTAAGAATGGATCCCAGCCAGGAAACATACTGACAGTCAATGGTGTGTGGTCTCCATACCTATTAACCACCCATCCATTATCTTTCGCTTTATCCTCTACTAGGGTCGCGGGGGGGGGGGGGGTTTCCCCATGCCCATCCAGTTGAGAAAGTTTCGGGCACTGGGCAGATACACCCAAGACAGGGCGCCAACCCATCACTGGCCACACACTCACTCTCTGTATGGGGCAATATGGAGAATTCAAGTGACCTTGATCCATGTTTTTGGACTGTGGGAGAATCCGGAGGAAACCCACAGGGAGAATATGAAAACTCCACCCAGATTGGTATTTTAACCGGGAATCCTTAGCGCCGAGAGACGAATGTGCTAACCACTAAGCCACCGTGCCGCCCCCATACCCATTATATGTATTAAAATGTAACCGCCACATGTGTAAGACCTGGTCCAACCTGGCCACAGTCTGGAAACACACTGGCTGTTAGAGGTGTGTATCAGAAACTATACTAATAGGTATATAACTGGCTATACTAATAGTTGTGTGTACCCCTACTATACCCCCCTTTAACAGCTTTAAGGTAACAATATAACCAAAACCCGTATAGCATAAAATATTAGGAATTTAGCCAAATAGAGTGAAATTCTCAAATAAAGGAATGAGACAGGAGTAAATGGAATAAACAGAAAACCACTTACCCAAGCCTTATCCCTAAATTGTTAGGTTCAAAACCTAAGCTGACCAAATAGCTACGGTCCCGATGCAGGTGCCTCAAATAGTTAGGTTTAAAATCAAAAGCTGACCCAGTTGTCAGCTATCAGTCAGGAAACACGCTGACTCCCCCGATGCTTCTGTTCCTGATACTGGAACTCTCTGAGTGCCAAAGTGAAAACGTTTGTGAAGAAACGACAACCACATGAGTGGTGATCATCAATGCTTCGATTTGTTATTATTCACAGTTTGTTTATATAGGTAGATAAAAAGACACAGCAAAAACAAAGGCATTCTTCCCACAGTCTGCAAGCCAGGTGCATGCGAAAGAACCACACAGTTGCAACGCTTGTCCCAACCATGTGAAATTTGAGTTTAATCATTTTCCACGGAACAGTATCTAGCAAACATATATTCTTCAGCCAAGGCCAGTTAGGCCTCACCAGGGAAAGTGAGGTCTATTAAGGTTCATTAAATCAACATGATTAAAGCTTCATAGTACATTATAATAAATAGTTAAATGATAAATAATGTAAATTGAATTAATTAAATGGATTAAATAATTAGAAATATAAATGAATTTAAATTATTAAATGATTAAGAATAATATAAACATAATCTTTTAAGCATATGATTAACCTACATCAAAAATGTATTTCAGTCTATGATATATCAGACAAATGAGTCTCCATTATACATTATAACCTTACATTATAAAATCAGTAATAAGATTAGGATCCAAAATATCGGAAGCTGCCACCTAAATACGCTCCTCAGGACCGAAACCCTCACAATCCACCAAATACTGAATAGTGGAACCTTGGAGATGAGAATCTAAAAGGGAGGAAACTGAATATACATTGGAAAAAGATGAAACCTGGTTAATACTCTGTTCATTTAAAAGTGAGTCAAGAGGATCTGAAACAAAGGGTTTAAGAAGTGAGGTGTGGAAGCCTGGATACACGCTATACTGAGGTGGTAACTGAAGATGATTAGAAACCGGGTTGACTTGTCTCAGAATAGCGAATGGACCTAAGAATCGAGGAAGTAATTTCCAAGTGCGACAACGGAAATCCAGAGAACTAAGCCAAACCAGGTCTCCGGGAAAATAAATGTGGGACTCGCTTCTGCGACGGTCCGCAAATGATTTATTACAGTGTAAAACATTTTCCATGCGCTGGTGAACCTGTTCCCAGACCCTCTTACTACACTTAAACCATTCATCAATGACCAGTGAATTGGAGGGTTCTGGGTCCCATACTGCAAACCGTGGTTGAAACCCTAAAATACATTGAAAAGGTGTCAAACCTGTGGCTGAGTAACAGAGGGAGTTCTGGACAGTTTCTGCCAAGGGAAGAAAATGTGCCCAATCAGTGGCATTGCTAAAAGCAAAAATATGAAGGAATTTACCAAGTTCCTGGTTAGCCCTCTCACACTGGTCATTGCTCTCAGGGTGGTAACCAGATGTTAAGCTAACGGTGGTTCCCAATTTCTCGAAAAATGATCTTCATACAGCACAGTAAATTGAGGGCCTCGGTCAGAAAATGAATCAGGCACATATAGAAGCCCCTGAGAAAAAGCGGGAGGTGAGGGTAATGACTGTATGGAGCTCACAGTCACATGCTCAATTACTGAAGCACCAATCAGGGAGAATACGAGCGTCTTCGGGCGAGTCATCCTCACTGACAGGGTGCAGACAAGAGAGAGAGAGAGCATCTGGAATATTACTGTGACCTGGCCGAAATGAGATAGAAAAGTTAAAATTGTTAAAGAAAAATGACCTAGACTGACGAGCATGCAACCTCTTGGTTCCTTTAAGAAATTCTAGGCTCTTGTGGTCAATAATAACTACAAAAGGGTGGATAGTCCCAATCAGCCAATGAGGCCATTCCTCCAGAGCGATTTTAATGGTAAGTAACTCACGATCCCCAGTACTATAATTCCTTTCTGCTTGAGACAACTTTAGAGATAAAAAGGCCACCGGCTGTCGACTACAATTGAGCCCCACACCTTGGGACAAAACTGCTCCCACTCCAGTACAGGAAGCATCCACTTTAACAAAAAATGGTCGATTAGGGTCAGGGTGAGCCAAGACAGGAGCAGAAGTAAAATTAGACTAGCGTACTAAATGCTTGATCAGCCTCTGCAATACACAAAAGAAGACGGGGTCCACCCTTAAGTAAGTTGGTAAGTGATATCGCAAGAGAACTTCCTTAATGGTGGTAGGGACGGTCGAATCCAGAATAGCACTAACCTTACTACGGTCCATCTGTAACCCATCCAAAGACAAAAAATTTTTCAAAACGATATACGTTCCCAGTGAAATTCACATTTATTTGCACGAACAAGCAATTGGTGCTGCACAAGACGTTGCAGAACAGATGAAACATGCCGGCAACGAGTTTCTAAATAGTTGGAAAACATTAAAATGTCGTCAATATACACTAAGACAAAATTCTCCAGAAAATCCCTTAATACCTCATTGATAAATGATTGGAAAATGCCTAGGGCGTTAGTGAGGCCAAGGGGTAACCAGATATTCATATTGACCCGACATGGTGACAAACGAAGTCTTCCATTCGTCCTCCTCCTTAATACGTACCAGATTGTAAGCATTACGCAGGTCTAATTTGGTAAAAATGGTAGCAGACTTAAGCCTCTCTAAATCAAAAGGGACAAGAGGAAAAGGGTAGGCTGTCTTACACATAGCCTGGTTGAGTACTCTATAATCAATAAGTGGCCTAAGAGCTGAATCCTTCTTAGGAACAAAAAAAAAAACAGAAGTCACAGGAGATTTCGATGGCTGAATTATACCATTAGTGTAACGGGTGCCTAGGGCACCTGTTCCATGTTTGTTAATTTACTTTAATTAATGTCATTTAGTTTGTTTAATGGTCTCTTTCTGTTGATTGGTTGTGTTGTGCATGTGATCGGTTTTCCTTTGTATTTATTTCCTTCTTTCCCTGTCCTCGGTGCACTTCGTGGGTTATGTTATGCCGTAAGGACGGCTCCGACACTGTGATTTCAGAGTGGTATGACTCTGATGATGAGTTTATGTGGAGGTACGGTTATGAAGCACTCCGTGCTGAGGATGGCCTCGATCTGGTAGAGGTCTTTGATGATGAGGCGGGCGAGTCATACCTGTATGGGCATATTCTGCCCATACGAACCCTCCTGAACTCTGAGGAGTTCTGGGCTGATAGCCCAGTCCAGTTTGTAAAGCCGGCACCGGATTGCGCCGTGTCTGGGTCGCGCTGCGAGGGGGCGGTACCGGAGTTACCGCTTGTGTCCGTTAATATGGAGGAGTGTGCCAGCAATGGGGTGAATCCGGGGCAGTCCGAGACAGAGCTTGCCCTGTTCTTTGGTGTAGCGGTGGAGGTGTACCTCTATTGTGTGCAGGATGGCGATCCCGAGGTGGAGGTCCACCCAGCGTGCATGCCCGCCGAGGTCCACCCAGCGTGCGTGCCCGCCGAGTTCCACCCGGCGTGCGTGCCCGCCGGGGGGGGGGGGGGGGGGGGGGGGGGGGGGGGGGGGGGGGGGGGGGGGGGGGGGGGGGGGGGGGGGGGGGGGGGGGGGGGGGGGGGGGGGGGGGGGGGGGGCAGCCCGTTGTCCAGGGGCCGCACGCCGCCCAGCCCGTTGTCCAGGGGCCGCACGCCGCACAGCCCGGGGTCCAGGGGCCGCACGCCGCCCAGCCCGGGGTCCAGGGGCCGCTCGCCGCCCAGCCCGGGGTCCAGGGGCCGCTCGCCGCCCAGCCCGGGGTCCAGGGGCCGCTCGCCGCCCAGCCCGTGGTCCAGGGGCCGCACGCCGCCCAGCCCGAGGTCCAGGGGCCGCACGCCGCCCAGTCAGTGCACCAGTGGCGCCCACCTCGCCATGCAGCCAGAGGGCGTGGCCCATTCCTGATCCGCCGAGGGCGTCCACCTCGACATAAAGCCACAGGGCACATCCCACGCCTCATCCACAGAGGGCGTCCACCGAACTGCACTGCCAGAGGGCATGGTTTCCTCCTGATCCGCCAAGGTCGTCCACCTCGACATAAAGCCACAGGGCACATCCCACGCCTCATCCACAGAGGGCGTCCACCGAACTGCACTGCCAGAGGGCGCTTCCCTCACCTCGTCCGCAGAGGGCGCCCACCGAACTGCATAGCCAGTGGGCTCGAGGAGGGTGGAGGACCCCCCCTCCCCCCCCGGGATTTTTATTTATTTATTTTTTCTTGGTCGCGTCCTCCCGTTGCGCGACCGTAGGGGCGGGGGTATTGTAACGGGTGCCTAGGGCACCTGTTCCATGTTTGTTAATTTACTTTAATTAATGTCATTTAGTTTGTTTAATGATCTCTTTCTGTTGATTGGTTGTGTTGTGCACGTGATCGGTTTTTATTTGTATTTATTTCCTTCTTTCCCTGTCCTCGGTGCACTTCGTGGGTTATGTTATGTTCACTCGTCGGTACCTTTGTTTTGTGGTGTACTACACCTTTAATAAATTCCATTTTCCTGCTACCTGCGTGCCTGGCTCTCTTCAGCGCGTTAGAACGCGACGGCTCTGCACTTCCTATGCGCAGCTGCTTCAATCTCTGGGTAGGCGAGTGTAACAATTAGCAAGTGACTCAGTAATGTACTCACGCATGGCCCGGCTTTCCACAGAAGTTAAAGGAAACTGAGTAACCCGAGGTAGTCTGGCACCCTCAATGAGATCAATGGCACAGTCAGAATCATGGTGAGGCTGTAGCGGAATCAGACTAAGCAAACTCCATATACTCAGAGGGGACCTCCTCTGGTAAACACCAATCCATCGCTGGTCTAACACACACACACACAGAAACACACACTACATGTTTTTTTTCATAAAGAACAGTGATTATTAAAGTCTGATCTGCACAATACATTGTGGAAGTGTATCATGTCACAAATTATGTAATAAATGAATTTAATTTATGTAATTGATATCTACTATAAAAAATAAATCTGATAAAATTTATTTAACTTTTATGCAGAAAGATGAATAATTATAGGCAGTTCACAAACTATTAGTTCCGGTCCTTAAATCCGATTGGCTGAGCCATTTGTCCAGCTGCGACATTACTAACAAGTTCAATTTCAAGTAATTTATTTATATAGCAATTTTTGTATAATGGTGTGTTTATTACTATTTTATAAAAACAATAAGAAACTCGAGGTTGTGGATTATTGTGAAAAAATGCACAAGAAAAGAGGTGAGATAGAGGGGTAATGACACTCCACTTTGGGACTAATAACACCTCTCTCCCATGATTTATTCACAAAATGCACACCCTCTCATACCTTATTGCTTTAATAACACACTGTATATTACATTGAACAGACAAGGCTGTGATGATTTGGACATCACTGAAAAATATTTTAGTAAAACAATCCTGCGGCATCATGAGGCTAGAGGTAGTGTCATTTATAAACTGTTAGTGCCACAGCACAAAGGCAAAATATACAGTGCCTTGCAAAAGTATTCACCCCCTTGGATTTTTCCCTATTTTACTACATTAAAACCTGTATGTATTTTTTTTATCTGAATTGAATGTGATGCATCTGCACAGAATAGTCTACGTTTTAGAAGTGAAATGAGAAAAAAATATATATGTATATAAAGAATATGAAAATAAAAAACTGAAAATTGGCATGTGCATATGTATTCACCCCCTTTGTTATGAAGCCCCTAAAAAGTCCTGGTGCAACCAATTACCTTCAGAAGTCACATGCTTAGTGAAATAAAGGCCACCTGTGTACAATCTAAGTGTTAGATGATCTGTCAGTATATACACACCTTTTCTGAAAGGCCCCAGAGGCTGCAACACCATTAAGCTAACCAAACAAAACCATGAAGACCAAGGAGCTCTCCAAGCAAGTCAGGGATAAAGTTGTAGAGAAGTATAAGTCAGGGTTGGGTTATAAAAAAATATCCAAATCTCTGATGATCCCCCGGAGCACCATCAAATGCATCATCATCAAATGAAAGGACATGGACCACAACAAAGCTGCCAAGAGAGGGCTGCCCACCAAAACTCTCAGCCCGGTCAAGTAGGACATTAATCAGAGAGGCAGCACAGAGACAAAAGGTAACCCTGAAGGAGCTGCAGAGTTCCCACGCAAAGACTGGAGTATCTGTCCATATGACCACAATAAGCCATACACTTCATAGAGCTGGGCTTTATGGAAGAGTGGCCAGAAAAAAACTTTTACTTACAGGCAAAAATAGGAAGGCTCGTTTCGAGTTTGCAAAAAGGCATGTGGGAGAATCCCAAACTATATGGAGGAAGGTACTGTGGTCAAATGAGACCAAAATTGAACTTTTTGGCCACCAAGGAAAATGCTATGTCTGGCGCAAACCCAACACATCTCATCACCCCAAGAACACCATTCCCAGAGTAAAACGTGGTGGTGGAAGCATCAGGCTGTGGGGATGTTTCTCAGCAGCAGGGACTGGAAAACTGGTCCGAGTCGAGGGGAAGATGGATGGTGCTAAATACAGGGATTTTCTTGAGCAAAACCTGTTTACATCTGTCAGTGATCTGAGACTAGGGCGAAAATTTACCTTCCAACAGGACAATGACCCAAAGCATACTGCTAAAGCAACACTTGAGTGGTTTAAGAGGAAACGTGTAAACATATTGGAATGGCCTAGTCAAAGCCCAAACCTTAATCCAATTGAGAATCTGTGGTCAGACTTGAAGATTGCTGTTCACCAACGGAAACCATCTAACTTGAAGGAGCTGGAGCAGTTTTGCCATGAGGAATGGGCAAAAATTTTAGTGGCAAGATGTGGCAAGCTCATAGAGACTTATCCAAAGCGACTTGCAGCTGTAATTGCTGCAAAAGGTGGCTCTACAAAGTACTGACTTACGGGGGTGAATAGTTATGCACACTGATGTTTTCAGTTATTTTGTCCTATTTGTTAAATGTTAAAAGTTGTAGGCATGGTCTGTAAATTAAATGAAGCAGACCCTCAAATATTCCCTTTGAATTCCAGGTTGTGAGGTAACAAAATGTGAAAAATGTATAGGGGGGTGAATACTTTCGCAAGGCACTGTACATAAACATACATAAACATACATACATACATACATACATATATATATATATATATAGATAGATAGATAGATAGATAGATAGATAGATAGATAGATAGATAGATAGATAGATAGATAGACAGACAGACAGACCCTCTCAAATTTAGAATAGCTATCTACTTTACCTTTTTTTTTTTTACTTTGGTGTTTAAACTGCTTAACAGTGTTGAAACTACCATCATTAGTCCTCAGCTACGTTAACGAATAAGTGCAGATTTTAATTAAACCAATGACCGTACTGAGATGTTCTCAGATACTAATTAGATCAAACTTTTTAATTATGCATTTACATTCTCTGGATAGAGAGCCTCTAGAAATCAATCTATGGAGTTTTGTTTTATTAGCTGCATTTACAGTACCATATAGATGCACTCGGCGGCACGGTGGCTTAGTGGTTAGCACGTTCGCCTCTCAGCGCTAGGGATTCCCGGTTCAAATCCCCATCTGGGTGGAGTTTCCATGTTCTCCCCGTGTCTGCGTGGGTTTCCTTCGGGTTCTCCGGTTTCCTCCCACAGTCCAAAAACATGGATCAAGTCAATTGAATTCTCAAAAAAAATTGCCCCCTATAGAGTATGTCTGTGTGAGTGAGTGTGTGCCCAGCGATGGATTGGCGCCCTGTCCTGGGTCTATCTGCCCAGCGCCCGAGACGTTCTCCCCTGGATGGGCATGGGGAACCCCACCGCGACCCTAATAGAGGATAAAGCGGGAGATAATGAATGAATGAATATAGATGCACTTTGTAGTTCTACAATTACAGACTTTAATCCATCTTTACTCTTCATACTTTTTTAGTCTTATTTATTCTGGTTCTTGAAATACCCACAACAGAACAGGTATACTGCCCAGCCACTCAAGGAGGATTAGTCCCCGACTAAGCCTTGATCCACCGAAGGTTTCTTTTTTAAAATAACAACATAACAGAGAGTTTTTTTCTTGCCATTGTCCCTTCAGCTTGCTATTTGAGGGTTAAAAGGCTTAAATACTGTAAACCTGCTTTGTGACAATGTACTATTGTAAAAAGCACTATATAAATAAAATACTTGAACTTGAACTTGAACTTGATCTGGATGTTAATGATTCTCAGTCCCGCAGTGATGCTGACATAGTGGTGGTGGTGGTATAGGTTTATTTGTGTTGTGTTAGTAGGATTGGATCAGGCAAAACAGTGTCATAGTTTTAGCAATGTGTGAACTCCTTGTTAGACAGATCTACCTTATTACTCCCTATTGTAAATCAGAATATAATAGCTGTGTATAATTTGTGTTAGTCATACTCTAAGCCAGAGGTACCCAACACCGTGCCCGTGGACACCTGTTCGCCTGCAGGGACCACACAAGTCACCCACAGGGCATCTTCTAAAAATATCACGTCACCACGGAACCCAATCTAAAAAATTTATTTAATTGAGTTGCTGTTCTATTCAAATCAATAACACATGCACAGATGTAGATTTGAAAATGACAATATTAAATATAAAACAATTAAAACAAAAATATTTTATGAACATATGCACTCTGCTAAGATGAAATGTTTATTTTCAAAAGACAAACTATCATCTATCATCAGACAAACTATCATATTGTGACATGGATGTGTGGGCAGATGGGCAGAAACATAAGAGATTTTTATTTCTAATCATTGTTAATAACTTGTGTGAGGAAATGTTTCCATTAATACACACATGACTTCTGCTCTTAGTGCTTACAAGGTGCCAATAGTACGATGGTGCTCTAAAACTTGAATGGTGCAATATTCTCAGTCCAGTAATTTCACTGGTCAGAAGTATTAAAAGCATCTAATCCACTCATAGCAGTGCAACACACACAAACGTATCACCGCCATATTAATGTGACTGCACTGCTGACAGTCTGTAACTGTAGATTTTTTAACTGCAAATTGTATCTAAATAGTTAGGGGAACTAATAAAATAGCTAGTAAATGTAAAAATAAGGAGATGGCAGGTCAGTGTAGTTAGTAGTTTAATCTTATCACTTACAATATAATAATAAAAAATTATTTTCTAGTTCTAAACATATGTTCATATTTTAAATCAAATCAGTTACATACATATATTATTCCTAATAAATACAGATTTTTTTTTCCAATCCCTTAATTTATCTCTTTTTTACTGATAATTTTAGAGTGTGTTTGTATGTAATAGGTTGCTAGTACACTGCATAAAGACACATTTACAGTTTTATTATTTTTAAAAGTCATTTTTAGTATATGAAATCAGAGCTATTAAAGACAAATAAAATAGAATTTCCAACATTTTTGTGTGCAATTTTTACACACACAAAATCAAATCTCTATAGGTTATACACTTTTGCAAACCTGTTTTAAAGTTTTTAAAGACTTTGATAACAACTGTTTTTTTCACAGATTTGTCATATTGGAACAATTTTTCCTTAATAAATAAATTTTTATTAAAGTCTATTATTTTTGGACTCTGTTCTCTTTGTCCTTTAGAACCTGTTCAAATTCTGGTTAATTTTTAGATGAAATCCATGCAGAAAATATATTTTCTACATGATATCCAACCTTTCAAGCACCACTGTTTAACGCATTCATTCATTATCTCCCGCTTATCTTCTATTAGGGTCGCGGTGGGGTTCCCCATGCCCATCCAGGGGAGAACGTCTCGGGCGCTGGGCAGATAGATCCAGGACAGGGCGCCAATCCATCGCTGGGCACACACTCACTCACACAGACACACTCTATAGGGGGCAATTTTGAGAATTCAATTAACTTGATCCATGTTTTTGGACTGTGGGAGGAAACCGGAGAACCCGGAGGAAACCCACGCAGACACGGGGAGAACATGGAAACTCCACCCAGATGGGGATTCGAACCGGGAATCCCTAGCGCTGCCACTGTTTAACTGTCAATGTTTTTTTTTTCTTGTGCCATTTAATTGAAAATATGGCATTGTTGTGGTACAAGGGTATACATTTTAATCACACTGCAATAAATATATATTTCTAGAAATATGTACCTTTTGTATGTTGTTTGCATGTTGCATGAGGTTCCAAAAATTAAATTCCAGCAGACAGTAATAAAATATAATAAAATAATAATGTTCTTTTCTTGTCTGCATAGGTTGTCTCCGGTTTCCTCCCACAGTCCCAAACTATGGATTAAAGGTAAATGTAATGCTCTATATTACCCGAGTGTATTATTGTTTTCATTAAACGGTTACAAATCAAATATCAATCTCCAACAGTCAAATACCTCCATCTAGTGGCCATATTACAGAATGCAGTTTATAAAAAATATCGGGGAATATATAATGTATTGTATATCCATAACATCATCTGGCGTACCACAGTTCAAGAACCACTGACCTAAACTATACACGCTTTAAAGATTTGCTGTGCATGCAAATAAACAGCAAGAGCTAAAAGTCATTTAAGTGAGTCCATTCTGCAATTTCCTCCCGGGAATTAAAAAAAAACTATTCTGAATTTGATTCTGATTCTAATTTGCAGGCTGTGAAGTCTGCAAAACTGGATGTTAATAGTGACTGGACAGACTCTGTAAGGCAGGCGTGTCAGACCCAATTGCATCAGGGGCCAAAACACAAAGCACACTTTAGGTCATAGGTCATACAGGATAAATATTTAAACGCTATATAAACATATATAAATACTCTAAAACTAAATATTTTCTGAATATGAATAGGAAAAAGACAGAAATATTATTCCACAATAAATAAACTTCAACATATAGCTTAAAATATTTGCTCTGTATAAAAATATAGATTGTCAAAATTATGAAAGTTGCAACTATGAACATGCTGCAGAAAACATGAAAAAATGAAATAAAAATGAAGCTTTTCCACAAATTAAAAAAAAAAAATCAAAATATTGAGTTTTATTTGCTCTTGGGGCCATTTTAGAAAATTTAACCTAAACTTTAAATATCTTTAAATATTTCTGCTCTTCATACAAATTTTCCTGTCAAAATAATATAAATTTAAAACATGAGCATGCATAACAATCCATCCATCCATTATCCTCTGCTTTCTCCTATATTAGGGTCGCGGTGGGGTTCCCCATGCCCATTCAGGGGAGAACGTTTTGGGCACTGGGTGGATACACCCAGGACAGGGCGCCAATCTATCACTGGGCACACATTCACACACACTCTATATGGGGCAATTTGGAGAACACAATTGACTTGATCCATGTTTTTGGACTGTGGAAGGAAACTGGAGAACCCGGAGGAAACCCACTCAGACACGGGGAGAACATGGAAACTCCACCCAGATGGCGATTCAAACCGGGAATCCCTAGTGCTGAGAGGCGAACGTGCTAACCAATAAGCCACCGTGCCGCCCATTAATAACAATAAAAATAAATAAATGTAATATGGCCTGCGGGCCTTGTGTTTGACACCTATGTTGTAAGGTATACAAACCTTTGCCCAGGTGAAAATAACTTGATTTTTGTATAATATAAAAGAGTAATTCATTACTAAGATATGCCAAATGCAGCTAATATAAGCTATTAAAAATGACCAATGACAATTGGCCATGGGTACATACTATAAATATATTAAACTCAATGGTCTACATGAGAAGATATTTGAAGATAAGCATTTCAGCAGATGCTGATATTAGAACTCCATGAACATCTCTTATGAATCTGGCTGCAATTACAAATCTGTGTGACATGTTACAGCATCTGGAGAAAAACATGTGATCTGCCCACTGACGCTGACCTAAACCAGAGAACAATATCATTATCTGAATGTGGGCCTGCATTCATCTGCATGAAGCCTTTTGATCATCTGCAATTCAACAATACTCTGTATGTGTGGTTCCTTAATTGTAGATAAAAATAAAAAACAAAAAAAACCTTTGACAGCCGGGTTCTGTAGCGTATTTTTTACAATTTACTTTAAAAGATACTGAAAATGTCTGTACTTTTTAAGAGCAAATAAAATAAGTATTATATATATATATATATATATATATATATATATATATATATATATATATATATATATATATATATATATATATATATATATATATATATATATATATATATATATATCTGTTTATATATTCATTCATTATCACCCGCTTTATCCTCTATTAGGGTCGCGGTGGGGTTCCACATGCCCATCCAGGGGAGAACGTCTCGGGCGCTGGGCAGATAGACCCAGGACAGGGCGCCAATCCATCGCTGGGCATACTCTCACTCACTCATACACACTCTATATGGGGCAATTTGGAAAACTCAATTGACTTGATCCATGTTTTTGGACTGTGGGAGGAAACCGGAGAACCCAGAGGAAACCCATGCGGACACAGGAATAACATGGAAACTCCACCCAGATGGGGATTCAAACCAAAAATCCCTAGTGCTGAGAGGCAAACGTGCTAACCACTAAGCCACCGTGCCGCCCTGTTCATGTTTATATATATATATATATATATATATATATATATATATATATATATATATATTCGATTGACCTTGATTCATGTTTTTGGACTGGGGGAGGACACTGGAGAACCTGAAGAAAACCCATGCAGAGAACATGGAAACTTCACCCAGACTGGGATTTGAACTCGGAATCCCTTGCTCTGAGAGACGTGCTAACCACTAAGCCACCTTCCGCCCAGGTGAGAAAACCTATTTAGGCTTGTAATGCAATCTTGCTCTTTTAGTCATTAGGTCCTTTTTCACCGGCTGCAAACCAATCCAGTAAGAGCTGAAGTTTGCAGCCTGATGATGCTAACAGGACCACGTCCTCAGATCACCAAACACCCTCCATCCCCTGGCTGCGCCTAGAAATTCTGTCCATATAAATTATGAACAGAACCGGTGACAAAGGACAGCCCTGATGGAGTCCAACCCTCACTTACTGTGGGCCATGCGAACCAAGCTCCTGCTTCACAAATACAGGGACTGAAGTAAGGAGTAGGAGTAAGGAGTAAGGAGTAGGGTGAACAGATTTCAATTCACCAGATGTGGGACAAAGACTATGATTGCGTGGGACAATGCGGGACACCAATGCACTGCCAAATAAAAATGTGTGTGTGAGTGTATGTGTATATATATAGAATCTCGGTTAGGTTTTAGCAGGAACGCATGCATAGACTGTGTCGTTTCACGTCGCATTCAACTCCGTGTGAAACGGAAAGTCCGTCACACAAAACTTTTTCAGACTGGCTTTGCACTGGTTTCACTGGTTGCACTGGGTGGATATTTTCGTAGTTTTTCTTATATTTGTTTTTTTTTTTTTTTAGCTGTACGGTTCGTGTTTACCTCTCTTTCCTCCAGATCTTGTGCTGCATGCTGTTGCTGTTCAGACCTGATTTGCCTTGTTTGTGTTGGTAGGTGCGCCCTTAACATGCGTCCGCATTCCCGATTGATTGACATTCAAACAGCCAGCCACTCCCCCGATAACAGACAACACAGCCATCTAATTTTCAAACTGGAGTATGATTTTCAACAACAATGCAGGACAACGTCTCAATTTGCGGGACGTGTGAAAAGTAACGAAATTGCGCGACTGTCCCACACAAAGCGGGACATCTGGTCACCCTAGTAAGGAGCCATATTCGCAAGGCACCTCCCACAATATACCTCGAAGAACACAGTTGAAAGCCTTCTCCAGATACACAAAACACATGTAGACTGGTTGGGCAAACTCCCATGAGACCTCGAGGATCCTGAAGAGAGTAAAAAGCTGGTCCAATGTTCCACGACTAGGACGAAACCCACACTGCTCCTCCTGAATCTGAGGTTCGACTATTGGTCTTATTCTCTTCTCCAGTACCTCTGCATAGACTTTGCCGAGGAGGCTGAGGAGTGTAATTCCCCTGTAATTGGAACACACCCTCCGGTCCCCCTTTTCAAAAAGAGGCACCACCACCCCCGTCTGCCAGTCCAGAGGCACTGCCCCCAATAACCATGCAGTGTCAGCCAAGTGTCAGCCATGACCGCCCCACAACACACAAAAAACCCCACACCTGCCCGACACCTTTCACCATGGGCAACTACAGAAAATAATAGAGTCCAGCCCCTCTCAAGGACCCAGAACCCGAGCTGTGCGTGAGCCCGACTATATCTAGCCGGTATCTTTCAACCTCCCGCACCAGCTCAGGCTCCTTCCCCGCCAGTAACGTTCCAAGTTCGTAAAGCCGAGCATCGCGATGCCCAGGGCCCCACCTCTGGCCTCCACCCGATCCACAATGCACCGAACCCCTATTACTGCCCCTCCCACAGGTGTTGAGCCCATTTGAGGAGGGACCCATGTAACTCCTTCGGGTTAGCACGTCTCTCAGCTCTAGGGATTCCAGGTTCGAATCCCAATCTGGGTGGAGTTCCATGTTCTCCCCATGTCTGCGTGAGTTCTTCCAGGTTCCCTGGTTTCCTCCTACAGTCTAAAAACATGGATTTAAGGTAAATTGAATGCTCTAAATTGCCCCATATAGTGTGTGTGGGTGTGCCCAGCGATAGCTTGCCACCCTGTCCTGAATGATATATAAATAAATTAAATAAATAATTTCATCAAACATTATATTTGTTCTGTATGTTTACTATATTTGTAAAATACAGTTTAACAGTTTAATAACAGCAAGAACCGCAGTCCCTACAGTAACACATTATAAGCTGACTGTGTGACAGACTAGAGGCTTACCTCTCTTTAACAAGTAAGCCATCTAGTGGTTCATTTTAGAATCATTTGGCTGAATAAAACATCAAGTATGTTTTTCAAAAACTTCTTAGTATTAAGATCATCTTAAAGTATATATAGTTAGCATTCAGTGGCGCATGTTCTACCCTTTTAGAATGATCTTACTGTTAAGTGCTTTTGTGGCTTTAAGAATTTGGAAAAGGTTTGAAGTACAATGATTTGTGTCTTTTAAACCGCTTCAATCCAAAATGGTTATATGTTAGAATTAACATCTGGGTGGAGTTTCCATGTTCTGCATGTCGTCTGCATGACTTTTCTCTGGCTTTTCCAGTTTCCTACTACAGAACAAAAACATGAATTTACAGTGAATTGGCTGCTCCAAATTGCCCCTTTAAAATGTGTGTCTGTGTGCCCGGCAATGGATTGGCGCACTGTCCTGCCCTGCGCCCAAAACATTCTCCCCTGTATGGGCATGGGAAACCCCTTAGCGGACCTAGTACAGATTTAATCAGTAGATAATAAGATGGATTGTCTAAACTATGCCCAGTATTTACCAGTATTTTTATTCACCAGAAAATCTTAGACAGTTAAATAATTTTTATAATGCCAGGACATGCTTAGAAATGTAGATACTGACCTAATAAGTTAATAATACACTTGTCTTAGACTACTGTGGATTTTCACGTAAATAGTAGCCTTCGATATCAACTTATATCAATTGAACAAACTGTTTTATAAATAGACATTTGTTTTCCAAAAACACTTGAAATAAAAATATTAATAATAAAAATAAATAAAAAGGTGGGGTGGCACGGTGGCTTAGTGGTTAGCACGTTCGCCTCTCAGCACTAGGGATTCCTGGTTCGAATCCCCATCTGGGTGGAGTTTCCATGTTCTCCCCATGTCTGCGTGGGTTTCCTCCGGTTTCCTCCCACAGTCCAAAAACATGGATCAAGTCAAATTAGTTCTCCAAATTGCCCCCTATAGAGTGTTTCTGTGAGTGAGTGTGTTCCCAGCGATAGATTGGCACCCTGTCCTGGGTGTATCTGCCCGGCGCCCGAGACGTTCTCCCCTGGATGGGCATGGGGAACCCCAGCGCGACCCTAATAGAGGATAAAGCGGAAGATAATGAATGAATGAATAAAAAGGTGAGATTGGATAATGATCAGGTTTGATCATTCTACAGCATAACTGTTTTTTCCCTAATTACTGGCATGTAATGTTCCCTCATTTGTAAGTTGCTTTGGATAAAAGCATCTGCTAAGTGTCGAAATATAATGTAATTAGTATACTAAATGTAGTGCAATTGCAATTAGAATTGCAATTTGATTTAAAGAGCAGCATTTATTCAATATGTATGTATGTATGTAGAGAAGTTTATAGAGGTTTTTGTATTTAACCTGCAATGGTTCATCCATAAACATCTGGACCTCCTGTAACATGTTTGGATCAGTTCATATTTGATTTATATGGTTTGGTTAGAAATGGTGTTAATAGCATTGAATGTTTGTTGTGCAGCTCTAAGGACACTTTCTCAACTAAAGCAAAAGCTATACAGTCCTAGGGTGTCAAGTTAGTAAGTATCTTCAGTTAACCTACTGGGCGGCACGGTGCCTTAGTGTTTAGCACATCTGCCTCTCAGCGCCTGGGATTCAGGTTTGAATCCCAATCTGGGTGGAGTTTTTCTCTCTTTCACATGGGTTTCCTCTGGGATCTCTGGTTTCCTTCCACAGTCCCAAAGTAAACCGAATCCTCTAAATTGCTCCATATAACCTGTGTGTGTAAAGGCATGTGCCCAGTGATAAGATTGGCATCCTGTCCTTGGTGTATCTGCCCAGCAACCTTCTTTCTCCGAATTCGCATTGGGAACCTCCCCATGACCCTATTAGGTGATTAAGCAGAAGATAATGAATGAATGAATCAAATTGTCCTACAAGTATGTCTTTGGATTGTTGGAGGGAAACAGTAGAGGCATGAGGACACAGAACACAGAAAGGACCTCCATCCTGATCATCCAGAAACCTAAACTGTTTTTAGGTGAGAACTCTAACCATTGTTTAGAATAAAAGGCAGTTGTGAGTCCCATCTTCTGTAATATAAAAGCAGCTTGTTTTGAAATGTGGATGGGGAGGCTTAAGTTCTTTCGTAGTAAATAAATACCCACACACTTCGGCAAGACGTGCATCAGCCTGCTTAAAATGAAAACCACATTAGAACTTCAATTTAAATCACAAGTTCAATAGCGCACCATAAAATAAACATAATTAAACCACTTAATGGCAAAGCCTCGGAGGTGAAAAGTTTCAAGGAGCACGTTCTACAGCAGGACCGATCACACAAACAAAACACAAGCAAAAATGTAGGCAACTTTTTATGTCATACATCAGACCGCTTGAATATAATACAAAGGGTTTGTCAGTCTTTGTCTTTCAGTAACATTTGACTTTAAAGGGAAAATCCTGGACGTTTTGACAATTTGTGAATAAAAGGTACTTATCCTTGTTACGCTGTTCAGCCCAGCAGATGTCCTGGAACCAAAGGGAGGCGCGGAGAATCTAATATAGATGTTGAGGCTGAGGAGGGAAGGGTAACAGGAATCCAGACAGGGTAGGGGAGCCGTGGGCCAGTACATTTGTCCTAGAATAGTGACGGGCCAGGCTTTAGGGCCTTTGAAAAGGGTTTAAATGGTGGATTTAACTTTTGTGAATCGACCCGTGTCCATTTTGCAACATCGACTTTAAGCAGTGACCTACATTAATTTTAATATGGAGCCATTTACTGATAATTAAAACTTTTTCCCTCAATGTGCTAGGCATCCATTACTTTATGCATAGTTCATAGAAAAAAAAATAGGAAAGCGGCTTCACCACTTGGACTTGCGGACACATCCACACATTGTACCCTGTCGGTTATAGCTCCGTGTATGAGGATCTACTCCTGTTAAATTAAAGTTTTTGCACTTGCAATGGCATCACTACTTCGAGCTGGAAGCACGGTTACCGATAGGACTACAACCAAGAGCTTCATTGCATGGTCATGAAGCCGACTTCAAAGTACTCAAAATACCATTAGGAAAAAAGTAGTGAGTTCTAAACTTGCTTTATTTAAAAAAATATAAATATGTACATAAATTCTATTTCAGCTATTAAAATGGGGTCACAAAGTAAACACCTGAAGCCTGGGTTTTCATTGACTTCTTTCTTTAGCTGTTCTCTGCTGCTGGACAACATAAAGGACCCTACAGGACCATTGACCTTGCATTTATATGCAGCAATGAAAGTTGCATTGAGAGAGAGCAAGACATATTGAAGTGTGAAGAGAACTACAGAAAAAGGGGACAGAGCGAAAGGAAGCACAACAGGGAGAAGGACTTAAGCAGTCCAGGCTGCGCTTGCACGTCAAACTTCCTGCATTCCTGTTTGAACCATAAAGAACCGGATTTGAGGTCAACTGGATGTTTCGTCGTTTCCTCCTCTGAACCTGCTGGGTGTAAAACTCGTTCCCTCCTGGCTGAGCAGGCAGGGGCTATGATTTCAGTGCTGTCCATTCACCAGAATCTGCCACTCATCATTTAAAGGCAGTGGAACCCGAATAATTAGGTATCTATGTTTGGACCACACCCTGCACAACTTCTCTATCCACTCTGTGCATACCACAGACTGAAGCCCTGGAACCAGCAGAGCAGCTGATGGCTAGATGCATCCAAATAACCCTCCCCCTGCCTCTGAGAAAGATAATTGTTTTTTTTCCCTTGTTATACATATCAGAGAGGTGTTCCATTTGACAGAACAAAGAAAAAAAAGTGATCTGGACCCAGCACTCAGTAAATATGCCGCATTAACAACAGTTCCAGTTTTGATAAAGCAATAGATACAGCCATTTTACTGACAATAAAAAAGTCTGATACACCTTGTTTCAAAGTGCACAACTGCTACATTATTGGTTACAGACATCTATGTGCTATAAAAAAACTGCTTTGGTACAATAAATTATCAAAAAAGAAAAATAAACTCTCCTAAAATTCACAGCATAATTGTGAGGCAAAATTAAAAAGCAGTCACACAAACATTTGCATGTTAAGAATTTTAGGGTGGACAAATCAAATCAAAAAAAAAAAAAAAAAACAGAAAAAAGAAAACCCTAAACAAAATGTGCAGACGCTTAAAAGTAAATCCAAGGCTGAAAAAAACACCCAAATGAAAAACAACTCAAACAGAAAGCAAGGCCGGTGGAGGGGGGGATAAGAATTATTATTATAATAATAAGCAGTAAGGGAAATGGTAGTATCTGTTCGATTCAACTTGCAATACTACTTCTGTGAATTCACAAGGCCAGCAAAAAGATACTCCGATAGTAGATTTCTAAGTAAGAAAGGCCTCAATTAACAATTCTCATACTCTGTTTCCTATTTACGGTGTGTAAAGACTTAAGTGTATTCCAGGCTTTAAAAAATACAGGAAAGCTATTTTCCCCACTTTACAGGTAAATGTCCAGCTTCTCTTCATTCAGTGTGTGATAAGGCGATTTTCATACGTGCTGTCCGCCACTGCCCAGTACCAGGCTCCTGTCTGCTCCTCCACCCACTCCAGAGAACTCTTTGCTAAACAAACGCCAGCAGACACCACTACTCGGGGACTTCAAACACAAGAAGTGAGTGGCAAAACTGTGCCCTCTATGGGAGAGCCAGTTGCCCAGCCTCTGCAATTTACAGGTAAGCTTCGCAAAAGTGCACCCTCAGGGAGACCCCCCACTATCACATGATCGCAAGCAGACACAGACGCACACACAGACAGACACATACAAGCACGCGCACATACATACACACAGGCGCACACCCACACATGCAAGCACACATGCACGCAGTCTGCACTCACTAATGCCGCTGCTCTGCTAAACGTAAAGCATAGGATTGCACAACATGAAGAATAGACATCCCAAAAAGAAAAAACTTAAGCCAGCCAAGAAAGGAAACCAAAAATGGCAGTTGAAAGTGTAACTATTGGTGATGGTTTTTTAATTGCATTACTGGTGACAACAGGCAGAGAAACGTCCATTTCCCAGACCACCGGACCTTTTCCCAGACCTTGAACAGAAACCTTACGGCTGTCAGGAAGGTGCATATGTTACTACGCAATTGAAAATGAACTGAGTAAAAAGGAATAGATTTATGTTATATATCCGTTTTGTTTTTTTGTTTTTTTTTTATAATAAAATGAAATTCAGTTGAAAATGTTCCAAGCCAAGAAAAACAGTTAAGTGACTGAGACAGAGGCCTTCAGCGAGTGAGCAAAGGGGAGTTTTAAGAGCGCATGCGGCGTCAGTCATCATCTCCCTTCTCTTTTACAGCAGCTTTTTAATCTCTATGCACTTTTTTTCAACAACAAAATAGGAAGGGGGAAAAAACAAAAAATAAAAATAAAGGATGCCAGTGTTTTTCAAAAACACACTTTAGGGGTGGGGGGGGTGGGGGGTGCGATCCTCTCAACGTAGTCAGGAGCTGGCCACAGAGCTTTGCTGCACACACACACCAGCCATGGGAGAGTCCTCTCGGTCTAGGCCCTGCCGCAGGCCCATATGAGTCTCTGCTATGTAACCCGAGTTCGTCGACAGTGGGTAGGAGGGGTGTCCTGCCGTGCCTGTCTCCTGGCGCGGGTTAGAAAAGGCGTGTCCGTAACCCAGGCCGAGCGGCAACGGGCGACTCTGATAAGCCTGGTGTGGGTGGTGGTGGTGGTTGCCCGTGGACGACGAGGATGTGGATGAGGACGAGGCTGAGGAAGACAGCGAGGTCATGGACAGGTGGCCATGCGACACCTCCATGGAGTCCTGTGTTGAGGCGCCGCTGTGTGAGGGCGAGTAGACTCGAGGGCGTGGCCTTGCTGGGCCTTGCCCCTGTTGACTGTGAGAATGATGATGATGGTGGTGGTGATGATGGGATCCGTGTGGGTGCAAGGGTTTGGGCTGGTGTGGAGGCACGTGGAACGTGGTCTCTTGGACAGGGTGCGTCTCCCCAGCTGCCTGCTGCAACGCATCTCCTCCTACCCAGCCCAGGGAGGGCCCAAACGCTTGCCTCGCCTACACAGATCACAAATTGAGGGAAAAAAAAAGTTAGTACAAAACATTTGTACTGAAAAAGAGCTAAATTACATTACATAATGCCATACATTAAATAAACTAAACGGACAAGTTCACATGAACTCTACCTGAGGGCAGAGGTTGTGGCAGTCCATGCCTACCGCAGCACTGAAGTGGCCTCCACTGAGCCGGTGCTGATGGGTGGGGTCCGAGCGGGCACGCCCGCTGGTGCTCGTCCCAGAAGAACCTCCTAGAAAGGCAAGAAAAACATCTTAGAAGGGCGGCTTATTGCACACAGACATTTAAGAAGCCTTTATTAAGCAAACTTCCAGCAACAAGCTGCCCCACTAGAGGAAGGATGAGAACATCTAGTACATAAAAGCAATTTGGCTCTTATTTAGAAGTCATTATAAAGCTTCTTTTTCTCTCCCTCATCGACATGCAGATCCAGTTACATGCTTTCCAGGTTACATGATACTTCCTCACTAGCGCTGACCTCCAACAATTCCTCGGGCTACTTCTGAGAAATCATTAGTAAGAGTCAGGAAGGAGTGTCCATGATCGACACTTACAGTGCTTCACATACTGACAGGAAAATCATGCTAAGCTTCAACCACAAATTCACTAAGATCAGACAGTGACAGCAGAAAGTAAACTCCAGTCTGGTTTAGACACTATAGACCATGTCCATGTTGGAAAACACACCAGAAGCAACATTTCTGTGATCATATAGGGAGAATAGAGAAGTGTATTTTTTTCCATTGTAAACAATTTTAATATAAATTAACAAAAATGATTATAGGTTAAAAAAAAAGACTTGAATTTTACAGTCACATACAAGCAAGTTTAAATGTAATTTAAACATTAAAAGCATTTTAGTCACATCTACACCCTGTGAATGAAATAAATACTTTTTTTTACAGAAATGCAACTTTGCAGTTAAACCAACTAATAATAACTTGCAGTAAACAGCAATAGTTAAATATACAGCAGTACATGCCATACTGCCCTATATTAGCAAATGTTTAAAGGATAAATGAATCTGCCCCTTTAAAATGCAGCCGACATCCAAAACACCAAAGAAGTCATGATCTTTTGACCCATGTGCATCATAAATTAAGGTGATGTGACTTTTTACAATACTTTAACTAACCAGAAATGCACTTGACATGCACCCCACCAAACACCCATCATAGGTGTTTTTATGTTTTGTTTTGTTTTAAAGGGGGGAGGGGGGGGGGTTCAATAAAAGTTGTAACTTGGTTAAAAGAAGAATGAAGACAGATGAATTGTGAAATTTACAGAAACACCGTCACCTGTCAGGATGAAACCCAAAAAACTTAATAACAGACACAGAATATAGTAATCAATGCCATGCAAAAACTGCATAGCTTAGCAGTGTTTTACGGATTGGCAGTATAATGTAGTTTTTGGAAAAAAGGTTACCCTCTAAATTACAGACTGCATGGCTAGAAAAATGATATTTTACAGTAGTGGAAAATAAGAGAATAAAAAATTCTGAATTTAAGATTCCAAACTTTTAGAAAAGTTTTTAATTCCAAAACTTTACTATAAGGTATATTCAAGATTTTATCAGATGTCTTAAAAGCAGTTAGCAAAGCGGTAGGTGCCCTTTCTTTGTAGGTAGTGGAATCAATCTTTGAAAATTATTTCTGTAAAATCTTAAGACTACTGGAGTGTATTAGATAAGTATCAGAAGCAAACAGACAAATAAGGTAAGTGGAGAAGGATTTGAAAAAACCTGTTAAAAACTCAACCTGCATAAAAAGCATCTTTTTCATTGTAGTAAAGGTTAAATCGGATGTAGTTCCTATTGCTTGGAGACATTTCTTACCAACATAGGACACTGTAATAAGTAGTTAACATTCCTTCTCATGGACTATGGACGTACCTGAGCTGGAAGAGGTACTTGATGTCGTTCCAGACGATGCAGACTGCTCAAGCGCTGGGCTTGTGGACACACTGCTGCTGGTGTTGGTGCCCTCGTCCGCCGTCTTCTTGAAGAAGCTGTGCTGCAGTGCGTAGTATGGTTGGATGCGGCTTTTTGGGTCATAGTCCAGCATCCGCAAAATCAGGTCTTTGAACTTCAGGTAATCTGCAACAGCGTGGCCCGACTCGCCCGCTCTCCTGCCACCTGGACCACCAGCCTCCACGCCCAGAATATTGTGCAGCTTTCGTGAACCGGCCGGCTTATACTAGAAGCAAATATATACAGGGGTTACTCAAACATTATTCAGCAAAGATTGTTAGCAGGGCTGCAACAACAATTATATAAAAAGAAAAATTAAATAAAATAAAAATCGATTGGGTTGGACGATTTCTGTGTTACTCGCAATGTCGTAACCGCTTATGTCACCTGCACCTGCAGAATGTGTTACTTTATATTTTTGTTTAATTATCTTAAGCAATGTTTAAATGTGCTTTTTAAATACATACAACTTGTACACAATGGTGGTAATTAATGATCAAGCTTCACGTTGAAATTTTTTAACAAAATATGAGTGACAACGCTGCACTCTATGGGAGTGATGGGGATTAGGTAACATATTACAGCTACACAAATTTGTGCATTTAGTATTTTTTACACTATGCTACATTTTGAGTTCAATAAAACATATTTGGGTTTAATTGCTCTTTGGGCTAATTGGATGCCTTAAACCCATACTGTGAGTAAGTAGAACTAAAAGACAAATTATATATATATATGTATATATATATATATATATATATATATATATATATATATATAAAAATAAGCGATTTAAATCTAGAAATTAAAGATATCTATGAAATAATGATAATGTATAAAATAATATGTGATTAAATTACCGAATTCCAGGTGATAATATTAGTGCTTATTGTGTTTATGTGCGATTTTGAACAACCAGTGCGTCTGTGAGTCTTTGTTCGCTGCAAGTTACAAACTTCTTACTCATGAATTACGAGTGGGTCTGAGTACTCGTAAGTTACGAGCGATTTTAAGAAAGACTTAAGTTACGCATGTCTTCTGGAAAGGCTCGTAAATTTAAGAATGTTGTTAAGTACGAAGTACTTAGCGCTACGACACTTTTGGGAAATCCACCCATTTAATAATTCTACAGTGTAGATGGTTTTCTTCATAACTACTGACTTGTGTTGTTCTCATTTGTAAGTCGCTTCAAATAAAAGCATCTGTTAAATGATTAAATGTAAAGACATTGTTTTTTTTTTTTTATAGATAAATCGGAAAAGAAATAAATCGACCATCCATCCATTATCTTCCGCTTGTCTGGGGTTCGGGTCGTGGGGGCAGCAACCGAAGTAGAAAGACCCAGACCTCCCTCGCCCCAGCCACCTCCACCAGCTCAACTGGGGGAACACCGAGGCATTCCCCGACCAGCCGAGCGATATAGTCCCTCCAGCGTGTCCTGGGTCTTCCCCGGGGTCTCCTTCCAGCTAGAATTGCCTGGAACACCTCCCTAGGAAGGCGCCCAGGAGGCATCCTTACCAGATTCCCCAACCACATCAACTGTCTCCTTTCGATGTGGAGGAGTAGCGGCTCCACTCAGAGTCTCTCCCGGATGACCAAGCTTCTCCTCCTATCTCTAAGGGAGAGCCCAGCCACCCTGCGGAGAAAACCCATTTCGGCCGCTTGTATCCGCGACCTTGCTCTTTCAGTCATTACCCAACCCAAAGCTCATGACCATAGGTGAGGGTCGGAACGTAGACTGACTGGTAAATCGAGAGCCTTGTCTTGTGGCTCAGCTCCTTCTTTACCACAACAGACCAGAATAGGGTCTGCATCACTGCTGACCCCGCGCTGATCCGTCTGTCAATCTCACGCTCCATCTTACCATCACTCGTGAACAAGACCCCAAAATACTTAAACTCCTCCACTTGAGGCAAGATCTGATCCCTGACCCAGAGAGGACTCTTTACCCTTTTCCGACTGAGAACCATGGCCTCAGATTTGGAGGTGCTGATTTTCCTTCTGGCCGCTTCACACTCGGCTGCAAACCAATCCAGTAAGCGTTGAAGTTCGCAGCCTGATGATGCTAACAGGACCTCATCGTCTGCAAACAGCAGCGACGTGATCCTGAGATCACCAAACCGGACACCCTCCATCCCCTGTCTGCACCTAGAAATTCTGTCCATATAAATTATGAACAGAACCTGTGACAAAGGACAGCCCTGACGAAGTCCAACCCTCACTGGAAACCAGTCCGACTTACTGCCAACCATGCGAACCAAGCTCCTGCTTTGCAAATACAGGGACTGGATGGCCCGTAGTAAGGAGCCATGTACCCCATAATCAACTCCAAGGGACACAGTCGAAAGCCTTCTCCAGATCTACAAAGCACATGTAGACTGGTTGGGCAAACTCCCATGAACCCTCGAGGATCCTGGAGAGAATGAATAGCTGTTTCAGTGTTCCACAACCAGGACGAAAACCACACTGCTCCTCCTGAATTTGAGGTTCTCTTCTCCAGTACCCCTGCATAGACTTTGCCGGGGAGGCTGAGGAGTGTAATTCCCCTGTAATTGGAAGACACCCTCCGGTCCCCCTTTTTAAAGAGGCACCACCACCCCTATCTGCCAGTCCAGAGACAATGCCCCAGATGACCATGCAATGTTGAAAAGGCGCGTCAGCCAAGACTGCCCCACAACATCCAGAGCTTTGAGGAACTCCAGGCAGATCTCATCCACCCCTGAAGCCCTGCCAATAAGGAGCTCTCTGACTACCTTAGCGACTTCAGCCACAGTGATGGACAAGTCTCCTCCCGGGTCCTCTGACTCTGCCTCCTTTTGCATATGGGTGGGATTGAGAAGGTCCTTGAAGTATTCCTTCCACCCCCTAATGATGTCCCCAGTGGAAGTCAACAGTGCACCCCCTCCACTATATACTGTGTTGGTGTCACACTGCTTTCCCCTCCTGAGTCACTTTTCAAGGTCTCACCGAACTCCTCCCACGCCCGGGTTTTTTCCTCCGCGACGCACAAAGCCGTAAATCGCTTGGCCTGTCGATACTGGTCAGCTGCTTCTGTAGTCCCACAAGCCAACCATGCCTGATAGGACTCCTTCTTCAGCTTGACGGCATCCCTTACACAGGGTGACCACCACTGTGTTCGAGGGTTACCGCCACGACAGGCACGGACTACGCTGCGACCACAGCTCCTGTCTGCCGCCTCAACCATGGAGGAACGGAACATGGCCTATTCAGACTCAATATCCCCCACCTCCCCTAGAATGTGGTTCAAGCTCTGACGGAGGTGAGAGTTAAACAACCGTCTGACGGGTTCTTCTGCCAGACGTTCCCAGCAAACTATGTTAGGTCTGCCTGGTCTGACCGGCATCTTCCCCCACCATCTGATCCAGGTGGTGATCAGTTGACAGCTCAGCTCCTCTCTTCACCTGAGTGGCCGCAAGTCCAATGACTACTACAAAGTCAATTATTGAACTGTGGCCTAGGGCATCCTGGCGCCATGTGCACTTATGGACACCCTTGTGCTCGAACATGGACAAACCGTGATTTGCAGTCCAACAACTAAAATCGACCAATTAATCGATTATCAAAATAATCGTTAGTTGTAGCCCTAATTGTTAGGACTATGAAAGCCAGGCACTGAGGTCTTTATTCTACTATATTAAGCATAATGATTAAAAAATAATAATAAACACCCGTTTTCCATCTTTGGTCTTTTTCGCACACCACGTGCTGTCAGACATCTTCTCAAAAAACTTCCTTGCTTTTGGTGCCTGATCCAGTATGTGACTAGGAGGAACCCCCAGAACTTCCACTATTTTGTTCATTTGGTCCACCTGAAAAATACAAAATAGAAAAAATAAATAAATAAATAAAATAAAATATTAGAAGCATAGTAAGATTTCAACATGTTAAATCTGTGTCTATGTGTTACTGCAACATGTTTTTAACCAAATATCCCATCAATATGGGCAAATGATTATCATCCGATCTATACATTGATGTCCTGCACTGGTAATGCTGCCCAGCTGCTGAAGGAGTATGAAGTGATTCATTTTGCTTACTGTGTTTACACACAGAGAAACAGGTCCTCCATATTTAACCCATCCGTGCAGTAAAAGACACATATACACACTGGTAAAGTAAGTACCCATAGTGGTGGGCAGCCTTGTATACGGTGCCCGAAAAGCAGTCGGGGGTTAGGTGCCTTACCCAAGGGCACTTCGGTCATTCGTACTTGGTGGGACTGAGAATCAAAACAGGGCCTTTCAGGATGTAAGGCTGGTTCCTTAGCCACAAACCTATCACTGAGGATTGATCCTTACAAGTTTTCTTCCTTAGAAAAAAAAAATCTAACTCCTAGGAAAGTCTTTCCTTTCCACTGTTGCTTGGGTTGCTCTTTAGATTTTCAGGCTTCCAGACACTAAATCTGTTTTAAGATAATTTAATAAGTGCTATATAAATAAACAAACTTGAACTTAAAAAAAGTAAAGTAGGGGTTCCATCCACTGGATGTCAAAGTGTTTATATACTTCTAAATAGTCGTTATGGGAAAAAAAAAAGTGAGTTCATAGACCAGCACAATGAGATGACCCTTACCTCGTTGGCTCCACTGAATAGAGGCTCTCCAGTGTGCATTTCCACCAGAATACAGCCAAGTGACCACATATCAATGGCCAGGTCATACGGCATTCCAAGTAGCACTTCCGGCGAACGATAGAAGCGGCTCTGAATGTACTGGTATATCTGAGGAAAGAACACAAGAAAACCGTTGCTTTTAGAGCCCTCACAACTATAATGAATGTTGCATCTGCACTTGTAGACAAGATCTAGAACCTTACACACAATAATATGCAAGGTTCTGTAAGAAGCACATATATTGGAGGGCTAGTTTCTGTTTTTTTTATTTAATATGAATAGAAATTAAACAGATCGTATAAACATAATTTGTTAAAGGGTGACATTTCTTTCTTTTTTCAATCCTGTTTCACTGCCTTAATTTTCTCATTGACTAGTAAATATTTTTATTGCTACTATTAAACAGGGCAAAACGAATATAGAATATTATATAGACCACAAATACAAATTTTTAAAAATACATCTTTGCTTTATTTTTTTTATTTGGCCTTTGTGTTTTTCATAAAATGCTTAAAAAACAGTTTGCAAGCACTGTATGGTGTCCGGACCAATTCACGCTACTAGTGCCTATTCTTTACAATAATTTAAATTTTAAATTGGGTTCATAAAACAGTGTTTTAAAAACATTCTTCCAACAATTCTATAAAGGACTATTTACCCATTTCTGCAGGCTGATTGTGCATGCAGTATATTATAGGTGCAATGATCCAAATGAAAATTGCCACATACCCGTTGTCCCAGTTGGCAGGAGCTGCCAAAGTCGACGATTTTGATGGCCGATCGCTTGGGGTTGCACAACAGGATGTTCTCAGGCTTAAGGTCACAGTGGATGATGCTGAGTTCTGGCGTAGCCAGGAAGAGCAATGCCGTGCACAACTGCTGCGCAAACTTCCGCGTCAGGTTCAACGAAACTCCACGGAAGTTTGTGTTCCGAAGCAGATCGTACAAGTTGTAGGAGAGCATCTCGAACACCAGACACAAGTGGTTCCGAAACATGAAGTGCCGCTTCAGGTGAACTGGGAGATAAAGGGTACATTTGTTATCTTGTGTAATGTAAGGATTGTACAATCCAACAAAAGATCCAAGATTACAATGTCAATCCTAAAGTAATTTTGTAGAAAATGTAGGTGGGAATGCCAGAAAACCACATGGTTTATCATACTTATTTAAACAAGTGTCAGAAATATTTAGGCACAATTAAAATGATGGCACTTCAGGTTACAAACAATGAAAAATAAATGCGTGTCACAATTTAAAACACTAAACAAATAGTTTTACAAAAGTTCTAAATCAAAATCAAGTTATTTTATTTGCTGTGAAACCCAACTGGCCACAATAAAACAGCGTCGTTCCAGGCAAGTTAAAATATAAACTTTAGTTAAGTAATTAATAAAGTAAAAAAGTCAGTTTATCCCCAAGGCATACTCCACACATTTTGAAGAATTTAAATAGAAGCACTAGATGGCACTATATGCCATTAAAATGATTCCCCAGATTGATGGAAAATTTTGATGGATTTCCGAATTTAAAACAGTCACAGTTAAATTAAAGCAGTTAGTTACCTATATAGTACTTCATCTCTGTATCATGTTTGTTCATGAGCTCCAGGAGTCGTACTTCAATCTGTGCTTGGTTCAGAAAAGCCTTTTTATTCTTTATGATCTTAATAGCAACCCATTCCTGTTCCAGTCGATCGTAAGCCTTTACAACCTG
Organism: Corydoras maculifer; assembly: GCA_019802435.1. Taxonomy (NCBI): domain Eukaryota; kingdom Metazoa; phylum Chordata; class Actinopteri; order Siluriformes; family Callichthyidae; genus Corydoras; species Corydoras maculifer. The sequence goes on from JAFMOD010001175.1 coordinate 486,195, forward strand.
CCAGCATTTAGAAACATTCACAGTTTAAAACCATCAAAGCCTCAAGCACTACAACTACAAAACCACAAAAACTCATCTAAGAGACATGGAGTAGCTTACGTACCTGTCCAAACGAACCCTTGCCTATTAGTGAGTCAATCTCATAGCGATCCAACCATTTCTCGCCATTTTTTACAATGTAGTCAAAATTATCGTCGTCATAACCGTCATTGTAGATTTTCCTCTCCTTCTTATTACTCGAGTCCTCCCCCTGCCCTTGTTGGTGACGCCGCTTCTTTTTTGCATAGTAAACCTAAGGAAAGCATTCAAAAACATTTGTGAACTTCATTTGATCTTATTCTTATAATTTGTGTAATAAAAGCAGTTAAATTTATGATAATAATAATAATAAAATAAACATGGCATAAAAATGGTAGAAACAAATCTAAAAACAATGTCGGCATGCAGTAAACCTGACCTTACCTCGTTTATGTGTTTATATGTTTTGATGAGTTCAATGGAGAGCTTTCGTAAAGGAGCTGTGGCAGGATCCCGAAAACACTGTGGTATCCTCCGTTGCAGCATCACCACATCAGCAGTCACCTGAAATATTAATAGACGTGATCTAACACAATCAACTTTTTAAAAGTCAAAATGTGGTAATGATATTCACAGTTGGGCAGCATGGTGGCTTAGTGGTTAACACATTCACCTCTCAGCACTAGGGATTCCCGGTGCGGATCCCAATCTGGGTGTAGTTTCCATGTTCTCCCCGTGTTTGCGTGGGTTTCCTCCGGGTTCTCCGGTTTCCTCCCACAGTCCAAAAACAAGGATCAAGTCAAGTGAGTTCTCCAAATTGCTCCATATAGAGTGTGTCTGTGTGAGTGAGTGAGTGTGTACCCAGTGATAGATTGGCACCCTGTCCTGGGTGTATCTGCCCAGTGCCCGAAACGTTCTTCCCTGGATGGGCAAGGTGAAATCCCCGCGACCCTAATATAGGATAAAGCGGAAGATGGATGGATGGATATTCACAGTTCAGTTCTTTCTTTTCCCATTGATTTTAGTTTGTTTATATCTGGACATCAAAAAATAATAAATAAAGTTTAGTTTACTTATTGTACATTCTGTTAGACATTTCATTGCTCCATCTTGTAAATATATAATCAGACAACAGTCATCCTCTAACCACTAATGAGAGCTTACAGGACTCTGACAACTGAAAGCGGGTTGTTAGTTTTGAATGGTGGATTATACTGCTGCATCTGATTCCCTTATACAAGAACACCACATACTAAACCACCATGGCATTGCCACAGCAATAGTAAGGATCATTCATAAATAATACTTGCTCTGTACTGGTCCTTTAGTGTACCTAAAAGACAAAACGATTAAAAACTATCAAAGAAACAGACGGGCTACAGTGTGTAATTGAAGAATTAGAAAGCACATCTGTAAGGTAAGTGAAACACTAATAATGAGTTACTGAATTAAAGTTAGTAAATTTACGTGTGGTGCCTCAAATTGTTTTTATTGTTTCAAAATGCTGTTTGCCCTAAACGTTGTTTGAGTCTAAATTCAATCTCTCTCACAGAAATAACTGAATGAAGCTTGTTCTATATATTAAATGAAGGCTATTTTAATTAATTAAGAAGCAAATATGCACAACTTGAGTTAATGTAATAAAGCCAGATATATGATATTAATGTAATAAATACTATGCAAGAAACTTCTTTAATATCGTGGTAAATACAGACATGTCGTAATGTATAAGGTGGGCATGTAAGGCAAATACAGTGCAGAGTACATAAAAGCAAATTTTCACTGTAAGCTTAGAGCTAGATATTGTTCCAGCATACATGTTGGCATGTCTGTGCTGCTGTAGTTATGGGTGGTTCTGTTTCTGACTGTAGCGGACTGCTGCAGGGTGACTCACACTAGGTGTGCTGCTGACACACTGACATGATGCATGATGGAACAATATTACTGTTCTGAGATCGCAATGAAATCTACTTAAATGCTTAGTGTTGGATCCCCTATACTGGTTTTGTGCACGAGCACTTGTGATTAGATTACATTTAAAAGCAAAATAACATACGTATAATAAAAGAGATGGGAAAGTTTTAGGTCAAATGTCTCTTGAATTTACTGTTACAATACTGAATTGATACTGAAGTACCAGGGTAAACGTGCATATTAATATTATTAGAGGAAAACTATTTCATTTATAATTATTATATTTACAGTGCGGGCGGCACGGTGGCTTAGTAGTTAGCACGTTCGTCTTTCAGCACTAAGGATTCCCGGTTCGAATCCCCATCTTTGTGGAGTGTTCTCCCCGTGTCCGCGTGGGTTTCCTCCGGGTTCTCCGGTTTCCTCCCACAGTCCAAAAAACATGGATCAAGTCAATTGAGTTCTCCAAATTGCCCCATATAGAGTGTGTATGTGTGCGTGTCTGTGTGAGGGAGTGTGTGCCCAGCGATGGATTGGCGCCCTGTACTGGGTGTATCTGCCCAGTGCCCGAAACTTTATCCCCAGGATGGGCATGGGGAACACCCCCCCCCCGCGACTCCAATATAGGATAAAGCGGAAGATAATGGATGGATGGATGGATGGATGGATATTTACAAAGCTGCTGTTAACAAGGTAAATTTATATAACTGGCCAAGCTGAACACGGCAAAAAGTTTAATCATACCGAGTCAGAAAATAAAAGGGTAATAGGTCTGGTTTTTGACTTTATAGATTCCCAAGTAAGATATATAATTTAGTTTTTAGAAAGTTTTTCTTATTTTAAGAAATCTTACAAGATAAATTCACTGACTATATTGGCAAATAATTTTACTTGATTCATAAATTTTTTCTTAATATGCGTATATTTTATGTTTTTCTGACTTTCTACTTTCGATATGAAATGAATAAAAATACACACCACATTAATGTTACTATAATTCAGACACTAGGTTTTAAATGCTGAAAAGTACAAGATGGAACTTCATTTTCCTAAATTCTACTTGTCCTTCAGGTCTGAAATTCCCTACAGTCAGACATACACTGTATGAAAATACAGTTCTTATGTGACTTGTGCTTCATATTTAAAATAGTAATTTTCTTTGGACAAAGTTTGCAGTTTGTGCATGTAAAATGCACCCCATTCTGTTTAAACAAGAACTAGGGTTAGTGTAGAATGTTTTTTTTTTTTTTAATGTTGGGTAGTTAAACCATGAGTGAGGTTTTTCATGTTCCATAATGTGCAATGAAACTTAAAAAAAAAACACATTTTAAAATTTTAAATCCTCAAATTCACATATTCAATTATATTTATTTTTTATTATGGTAAACATAGATTATTGGGGGGGGGGGCACCTCAATAATGCATGGTGAATGAGAAATTCTATATGTTACGGCAAAATAGGCAGCTATTGCACAGCTTTTGTGCAAATCAGGATCAGAATTATTTATTTATCCCTGGAGGGAAATTGCAGAAATATAAAGGTTTTAAAAAGACAAATAATGATTAAAAAGTAAAAGTGAAAAATACGGTCATGAGCACTGCGAAAGGCTGCATTGCACTGCTCGCGCATGTGCACTCTTAAACAATTAACATTAAAAAAAAATCAAAGCAGAGTGACAGTTAAAACCTTTGAATCCAATCAAAAACAAGGGGTATTGTTAAATAAGATTAAAAAGAAGGTTTGTGTGGTGTGCGTGTACCTGGGTTGTGTTAAGCTGCGGGGCCTGTTGGCCATAGGGCAGCACTGCGGCCGGCGCTTCAGCGCTTGTCTGGTGCCCGTCACTGAATGGCGGGTGAGAAAGGGGCGTCTGCGCAGCCATCTGCACATCTGCCGCATTGAACGAAAACGAGGGAGCAAGCCGAACAGACGAGGGTTTGCATGCTGAGGTCTCTCCTCCTGTAAAATTTGAACGGAACCTTACAGTGAAATTCAGGTATTAGCATCACGAACATAGTGTAATACGATACTGGTTCTAGCCAGCGAGTTGGCTAGTTAGTCGCAATTGGATGCACTCAACGCGTCAAAGAAAAACAGGAACCTAGCAAAGTGTTTGATCAAATCAATTTTGATCCATTAGAAGCCTTAGGGCACTTATCAAAGTAGTAGAAAAGGATGTGCAAATGACCATGTTACCATTTACAACAACAACAAAAAAAAACATTTACTAAAAATTATTTACACATACATATCCATATTCCTTCTAGCAGAGTTAAAGCAAAGTTAAAGTGCAAAGCAAAGTTTTGATGACTTTAGATAAATGAATTAAGACTGTAAGCAATGTCTGTGAAGAAGGTAAAAAAAAAAAAAAAAAAAAAAAAAAAAAAAACATCTGAGGTTAGACTATATTGGCTGCCTTAGTATTTAAAAAAAAACACTATAAAAATGTAACCGCTTCAAAAAGCATAGCATATTAGTCAGAAGTACAAAGGAATGCATTTTTGGGAGTGGTGGAACCCTGAATGCACATTTTAATTCATTTTCTTCTCCACTTTCAGGTAACAGTCAAGCCCTTTATAAACTACCAAGGAGCACACAGCAATAAAAGGTGAGGACTCGATTTGAGACCCCCCCAGCTAAACCATAACTGGACTTTAAGAACGACTCATGCAGGAAACCTAGTCCCTTTAGGATTTAAAGTGGTGTAGATAGCAGCCTAGCATCTCTTTCCCGATATCCTATTGGCTTTTGAAAGATATGCTACATAATTTGAGCATCTCTAGTGAGACAAGTCTGCCCGAGTTACTACAGATCAGGTTTCAGTACAGCAAAAAAAGCACAGACTAAAACGGAAGCATACGATCATGCTTTGTCACAAGATTATAGCCAGCATTTGCTACAGTCCCTCAAAAGCAAGAATCATCCCAAAGAGCCATTTTGTAAACAATAAATATAAAGAGTCTCCACAAGTCCAACACTAATACATAATCTGGATTATTAATTATTTTATAATAAAAAAAAAATCTTTTAAAAAACAGCTGAACCTATTTATTTTACAATGGTTTACGATTGAGTGTACTATTATAAAGTTAATGGCATAACATTTTAAACTGTAACTATAAAATTAATTTGAAGAAGTAAAGATGAAATATCAGAATTACACTTAAAGGCCAACTGATTAGAGACCCCTTTCAAGACACCTACCCTTTTTAAGAAAATTATCAGAAAATACTTGGTTTCGTTAAGACTCCAGACAGGCCATTAAATTATTTTGTTCTATTAAACATAAACGCACACACAAAAAAAAGAATTAAAAAAAAAAACTTATAATTGTCTCATTGTGATCTAGAAATCTCTCTTGAAATAACCATCTTATGCACTGACTGGAGTGCTCCTCCTTTCCAGTCTGTGGAAGGCTTTAAACTGACCGAGGTAAAATTAAATTTTTTACTGGACTGGCTTGAATACAGAAAATTTATATATTTTGTAAGACTATTATAAAAACCAAAAATTAGTAATTTGATAATTCTCTTCAATACCAATTTTTGCAACAATCGTGTAAAACGTCAATGTATTTTGTAAATATAATCACAACTTAAGTTAATGCAAGCAATGAAAAAGTTGTGATAAATGCACGCTTATCATATTACATCAGCTCTTCTGTTTAATAACACCTAATCTTTTCCAAATATGAGGGGGAAAAAATTATTATAACAAACTTTGCACCTGCACTGAGTTTGCAGTTAATGCTTCTTTAAATGAGGTCTTAGATCCATTTATGCACCTTTTGTCTACAAAGCCACATTACTGTACTTCTAACTGAATAAAGCCTATAGCATTGCCCTGCGGGCGGCACGGTAGGGCATCTCTTAAAAATCTGCTTATATAATCCAAAAACCACTGCTTCCTTCACAAACATGCAGGTGATACAAACTTACTTATAAACCAGTGTGGGTGGTTTGATTTATATTTGCCACAGAGAACTCATGATCTGTTTTTTCTAAAAATAAGTTAAAACGTGAGCTCATTTGACCACAGCCCATGCTTTAACTGCCTGCTGGACCATGAGCTCACAGAGTCTGCATTTCTCTATAAAATTTCTGTGTGGAGGTATAATAGTGTTACAAGTTGCATTTTTATACTGCTGTGTATTAAGTGACGAAGTATTCCCAAGCCCACATGGTTCTAATTGTCACAGCAGCATGAAAGTTTCTCATTCAACTCTTGCCTTCACACCTTGTCATACATGGAGTCTGATGAAAACTTGAATACATGAATACTCAGTAAGTTAGATAATTAAACATTTTAAGTATATAAAAACTTTAATAGCAAACAAAAACATTTTTGGTCAATTGTCATGATCTACTCGTTACTTTTCAAGATGTAGATTTCAATAACCAATCTTAATAAATTTGCCCGTTTCCAATATTAAGTAAGACTTCACAGCAGTACAAATTTTGTTTGTGTGTTGTTGCAGGCACCATCTAGAGAGTCAGTCAATATAAACACAATTTTCCCCCATACCTTTGCTAATTCAATTATAAAAAATAGAATCTTTATTACTTTTTACAAAATATTTCATCGTGTTTATAAGCATAGCTCAAACTTTCAGATCCTAATAATAAGAAAGTACATATTACTGCAGATCAATTTAACCCAGAAACTCGATGATATTTTCATGCAAACTTCTGACGCATAAATAGAATTTTTCAAAAATAAAACATCAAATGTATCAAACATCTTATAAAAGTACTGTTGATGTAGGGTTTACAAGATATCTTTCACAAAGCCACACATACATAAACTCTTTCATTTATGGTACTCCAGTTACCAATGTTAAAAATTATTTTAAACATGATAATATTTTGGCTGTTTTTTTTTAAGTTGCATTTTCTAATTAGGTTGAAGGGTTTGGTCCAATATTCATAGAACAAAAATCAGGAAAATAAACTGGTCATCAAGCTTTAAAAGCTGTTCTACAATTAAATCAAACTTGTTTGCAATCCTGACCCTCCATAACATTGATAAGGTCAAGGTCTCCAATGGATTTGAATTGCTGTCATGTCGGTACGAGCTACTACAATGCATCTTAAAACAATTAGTTTTACAAGTATAATGTTCTATTAAAAAGTTTCTTTAATTGCATATTGTAGCTTTAGTATTTTTTTTATTAATTAATAATTCAACTGACTACTAGTGTACATTCAGTCAATGCGTTACAGAACTAATAAAAGGGTATGTTTGAGAAATGTTGCAATTATGTTTAAAAAAATAATAATGCACATTTACTAACCACTTCAGTAGGCACACCTCTGCCTACTGCTTATTTTTCCCAATTTCACTTTCACCGAAGCATTTGTAGTTGTGCGTTAACAGATTATGGTCTATTTGTTTTTACTAATGAAAATGTAGGCAGCATCTTTTAAACATTGACAAAGAATTAGAGGATGACTAACAAACAGATAAGCTACTGTTTCTGACTTCACATACACAAGGTGGAACAAAGAGGTATGCCTCAGTAAATGTAGTGTTACTTAGCACTAATGTGTCTGATTTAAATCATACCAGTAAAACACACTACCTTTATGTCAAGTGTCAGCGCAGTGCTGAGAACTAACCACCACTCAATTAATACCTGCTTTTTGGTCATCCTAATCCATAGAACAGAACAACAAGGACTAAATGTATGCAGAAAAGGACTAGAAACTGTGATGGAGCACTACAATCAGAATACTTTATTGTACGACGATATGGATCGCGGAGCAAATATAATAAACATTGACTGTAACAAGGACGGGTAATAATTAATAGAGTGCCTGGTCATATAGTAGAATAGTAATTGGTTTTAGAATAATATTTTTGATAACTTAAAAGTCCCATTATATAGTTATGAGTTTATATATATATATATATATATATATATATATATATATATATATATATATATATATATATATATATATATATATATATATATATATATATATACATATATATATATATAAAATAAAACCCTGTAAAGGAAAAATATATAAGTTCTGGATGTTTTAACAACTTAACATTTATATACAGGATTTTTAACATTGTTTGGATTGTTTTGAATTGTTTAAATGCAATTTAATGTTGACCTTTTTCTAAACCAGTTTGTTATTGATGTATTTTCTTTTAATATCACTTTTAATAATAAATGCACAAGTTGAACTTGTAACTGTAACTTGTAAAATTGACTGAAAGCAAATATATAAGAGAAAACGCTTAAGCAGTAAAATGCTAATCATTCATAAGTAAAAACTTGAAGCTAATTAGGTAAGTAATTAGGTAAGTAATTAGGTAAGGTAAGTAGCAGTCTAAAAATTAGAAATATGTTTAATAAAAATGTATTATAAACTTTCCCACGTACTGCCCTAAAATACCTGTGACCATCTATTAGCTCTGTATAAAAAAAAAAAAGTAAACATCTGCAACATAAGCTGTGCCAACCCCTTAATATGAGGGCTATTTATGCCCCTTAGTATGGAGTGAATGTAAAAGACCGCAGAATTAATAATTGGGCATATTAATGACATGTATGACCCAACTAATGTAACTCATTCCTTGATGAATCTATACTTTAATAGATATTTTGCTTGTCCTGATAAAAAAAAAATGCAACTTGAATGTTTTAAATCCAAAACAAAGTAAAAAAAAAAAAATAAAAAAAAAATCATCACTTTTTTTAATAAAAAAGTGACACACCCCAAAAAAAGATGAGAACATCTGGTGAATATTGCATGTGTGAAAGTAAAATATCAGCTCCAAATTCTACTTATTTTTTCAGTTCTGCCAAAGGTATAAACTACTTCATCAAGAGTATCTAATGATACTCTTATAATACTAATGAGTATTTAATACTAATGAATATTTAATGCTTTAAGAAATAAAAAAAAATAAAAAAAATTTTCCAACTGGTTAGTAAAGTTGGAACGGAAACAAAAAGCAATTATGTGTCAAGCTTGAGACTCTGGGAAATTTGGGAAAGTTAAATGATATTACTTTGTTTCCACAGTGGAAGCCTACATTTAAAATAAATATATAATGGTTCATCAATGTGGACACACAGTCTCACATCATAACGACAAAAAACAACTAAAGGTAAAATTAAAATGGAAAGCAGAATAGTAGCTAATTACAAGGAATTCGAGATCATGTGGTTTATAATTAGATGAAGCCACGGTGCTGTGGGAGTGACACCTTTCAACACAAACGTACTGATTGCTTTTAATCTAGATCTTTAACTGAAGCCACCAGAACAATAAGAAGTTTATTCTCAAGGCTTTGACAGAAAATTATCATAACATAAGCATGAAATCAAACACTTAGAACAATTCTCAGTCCGATTAGTTAATATAAGTTTAGCTAGGAAAATTTACCTTTTTTTTTTTTTACATTAATGCTTCAGGATTGATTGGGTTGTGGTAAATTGATTAATAATTAGGAATCAAAATAATGTGTTTTTTATAAGTTGGGTGTGGTTATCCAAATGCCCAACTATTATTCATACTGACATAGAACACAGTAACTTGGAAATTAAGGAAAGGACAGCATTTTTAAATCACTACCACAAATACAGGTTAGCATTTATACTTACATTCATTAATAATAAGAAATGGGTTTGTAATTAGTAATTTAAATAAATAAAATAATCACTTCATCCCTGTATATCCTAAAAATATTGCTATAGTATGGTTTAAAACTCTCCAATCCTTTTAAAACCTAAATATTTGACAAGTGGGCGTAATAGCAGATATTGGGGGCAGGAGGGGGGACCATTTGCTACCTTAGATTCTAATACTGATAGTTGACAGAACAGCTCCTATGAAAAGCAACCACAGTTGATCCTACAACAGCACTCCCACATACTCCTTCAGCCTGACTTGTCTGCCAGGTGCCATTGTATAACATGAGGGAGAGAACAAGAGCAAGTGGAGCAATGTGCTAGAGTGTATGTGTGTATGACTCAGCTGGTTCGCCGTCACTCTTCCAACTGATTTTACTTGGGGCAGAGGACACATCCTTCCAGTAGCACTGCAAAACTACACTTCCCATCTCTGCAGCAATCATGTAGCTAGAACCATCTTTGAGCCTCCCCACAGTATTACATTATTGAAATCCACTGTATCTGAAGAATGAGATGGCGTGGCGACACACACCCTTACAGACAGCAACAGCTTGTTCATAGTCAAAAAGCAAGAGATCATCTCATTAAGCAAAAAACTGTTTTAATTAAACCAACTAAAAAGATCTGCGAAACAGAATGCACAAAAAATAAATAAATAAATAAAAATCCACATCCAGTCATTCAAACAAACAGCTCCACCGGCCGCCCTTTTGTAGCAATCTGATTTAGGCTGCTCAATTTAACATGGTCACACACACTGACAAACTGTGTCAAGAATGGCGTTTTAAAACGTTGAATGTGTCTGCAGTGAGAGGGAATTGTGCAGATCATTAAGCCCTCATTTATCACCGTCTCTCACCAGGCAGTCACAATGCACCAGAAGCACACTGGCAACCGGTGCCTCTCAAGCCCCAGCAACAGTGCCTCATTAGCATAGCCTACCACCAGGAAGATAGTGCACCATTGGTTACCGTGTCAGAGCGGGAACCAATCAGGAAAGCGTATGCAAATAACCCACTTTTGTTGCTAGGGCAAAGCACCGGCACACCAGCCAATAGGAAAACGGGTAACAGGCATGAAATTGCATTGCACTTTGACACATTTCCCAGCACAGTTTAACACAGTATTTGCTGACAGAAAAGCTCACGGGTTAGGAACCCGGAATCAGTTTCTCCAAGAAAGGAACTCAGGATAGCTGACCCTGGAGACAGGAGCAGAATATGTGCAGCAGCTGCCAGGAGGGAGCATGGCCTATATTTTTAAACATTTATAGTTGAGAAGCACGTTTGCCCTAAATAGAGAACTTCATGCAAGGCTGATTTACTTTGACTTATTGGGCAGAAATGACCTCCAGATTGAAAATAACTAGCTTATGCAGTTTCTACACCAATCAAAATGTCACTCAAGTTGTCGCCAGGTTTGCTTCAGACGATTTTTTAAAGTAAACTCAAGCTGCTGTTAACAGGTCCAAGACTGCCCCCACAGCAAACAACAAAGCACACCAAGTCACAAAAATTGTTCTAAACAAACCACAACATAGCACAGTGCTCATCACAAAGTTCTCCCATTTAGCAAATCAGCAATCATAAAAAATTATAAAGTGCACTCTTTTTTAGGTGTATAAAACTCCAAATGCACAGCAACATTCACATTAAACTGCTTTTATTTTTTAGTCTGAAAAAAAACAAACAAAACAAAAATGTTCTCTTTATGCCAACTTGATTGGTCTAAAAGCACAAACACAGACCTGTGGGTAATATTGAATGAACTAAACCAACCTGTATGCATCGTCTTCTGACAAATCTCATATCATCCTGGCAGAGGAGTCCATCTGCAAACCACAGTACACTAGGACATGAAGTGAAGAGAAATCAGCATTACTTTTTTAGGGTTACAAAAATAAGAATAACTTTAATAATGATGATAACATTTTAAACTTCACATTATCAGCAGCAGAGATTAAGTAAAGCCCAAGCTACCTGAACCAACTTTGAAGTGGTTTCTACGAGAGAACAGCCCTGTTTTTTTAGCAGGGTCTTTTAACGGTAGATGTTCGACTTTCTCTTCGACTTGCTCGATCATTGGTGTGGAGCTGTAAAAACAGACCATGTATAAACCCTGTTAAACTAAAAGACAAGTAATAATTATTTTATGCTTTGTTAAATAAGAAGGACATGGAAGGCTTCACTTAAAAACTGTAAATATCTAATGGATTACTGTTCCAAGAACGTTGTACTCCAGAATAGTTCTCTTGTGTTATGCAACAAACACACTTCCATGCATTACATAAGAGACATAGACCTTATTCCAGTAAAATTTACAGTCTTGCACCTAATTATTATAAAACAAGGTCCGGGGTTGGTCTGTAATGCAATTCTAAGACGTCTTAGGTATTGCCAATAGGTGATGAGCAACTAACCTGTGAATTCTTGCACTGACAAACAGTGTATGTATGTAATAGAACCATTACTGGTTAAACCTACGTTTCAGTTTAGAATGTATAGAAAGTTCAGATGAGCTGAATGTACATGTGATTATGTGAGGTCGGTAATGCAATGATTCACTCAGTGTGCACTCACAAATGCAGTGAACCCGATGTAAACAAAAACACATGGGGACCATGAAGGTGCCTGGTTTATTCGTAAAAATACGACAAAAAAAAACGATGGCGTCTTTTCAATCTATGTTTTCAGGCTTTAATCATAAAGGTTATTTGAAATGGCTTTAAATTGTAAATTTGCAACTCGCTGTACAAGGAGTTACTAACAAACCGTTTAAGCGTTCGAATGCCAGACAACGCCGCATTTTGCAAGTGGATGAAGAATTGCATTCTGCCTGTTACAGTTGTTCACATTAATATTATTAAGGAAGCCTGAGTGTATATTATAGAATATGGTTGTGATTAAGGGTCCAACACAATTAACAAACCCAATTAAATGTTGCACAAGGTAACAGACTATAATGAGTGCAACTTAAATGACGTTTTATTTATTCGTGTCGCAAATTAATTGGCAATATGATCGTTTTTGTCTGGAAACTGCTGAGCGTCAGTTTAAAGCGAGCGTCCTGTCACACAGGTAGCAACGGCTAAAGATGCTAACTTAGCCAAGTAGCTAATTCAAAAGACTATCGCAAATAATAAAGCCAAATACAACCGGTGGGTTTAAAACGGCAGTCTGCATCCTTTCATGTCCGATCATTTTGTGTAGGAATGATACCGCTTGGTCCCAAATCAACGTGCGGGACTATGTAGGAATTAGGAGGCTGTTTTGAGGCTGCTAACGTTAGCCCGCTAATGAGCGTCAGAAGCGGTAAGACACTTTGGCCTGAAAGAAAAATACATAAGTCCCAAGGTGAACTTAACTGGCACTTCTACCACACCCAAACTACCTGACGGACTGGACAAATAACCATCCGTTAACTTGGGACGTTAAAATAACAAATCTAAGCTCGAACTACATTTTAATACGCCCGGTAACATCTATTAGCTGTGTCCGTTTGCGGCCGCGTCCTAAACAGCGTGCCTTGGACTTCACGGAGGGTCAGAAAACAATAGACTGGAGGCAATAATTAGCTATGCTATTCTCCCGATGGTGCGCGGGTTAGGACCCCGCCGATTGGAATGTATCGGAATCAGAATCAGTAGCCCGCTAGCTAGCATCCTTTAGCCGCTCGTGCAGGAGAACTTACCTTGTTGCTACGTGTCCGTCCGTCTATGGATGGAGGAACAGCGGAAAATCCGTCCGTGTTTAAATGACGAGCCCCAAAACGATTGGAACCCAGAAACAAACCTGCGCGACTGAATGTCTTCTCAACCCTGAGTGGACTGACTTTGTGTCACAACTCCAGTCCTGATCAACAGCGCCGCTCCGTCAACACACACAAACTTATCCGATGTGAAAGCCAGCTACATTTTGTCCCTCGCCGAGAAGACGCGGACTGTCAGTGACGCGCCGGGCGTACCAGCTGCACAGCGCACGCAGCTCCAGAGCGCATAGCGGGTGGAAAGAAGCCGTGGAGCATCGGTGAGCGAGCTGCGTCTCTCGGGGCAGATCTCATCCTCCTCCGGCTACTTCTGCCTTTTTTGTGTAAATTTTACAAAATGGCGCGCGTTCCAAACCTGCGCAGCGGACCGGCCCCGGCGCACCTCGCACATCCCCGTCTAAGCGCGCTCCCTCCCACTCCGCCCCGGACCCGATGCACTGGCCACTCAATCGATCTTCAATCGGATTCAATTATTCGCCTCCATTAACGTCCACACCCGCGCTCAACCCTCTAATGTTCCGCTGAAGAAAAAACTAACCAACAAAATGGAACCCGAGTAAGAACGTTACCATGACGACTGTCAATCACCCCCTCCCCAAGTTCCCGGATGACCTCATGACGTAGACACTTTCCCGAGTTGCCTTAGAAACTGCCAATCAATTTTACATTCCAAGGGGCGTGGCCAGTCTAAGGCTACATTCAGGGCAATCGGTAGTTATGCGAAGACAGAAGAGTTCTGTGAAGCAGCCAGCAAGAGTGTCAACATCCTAAATCCTGAGCAGACCAGATGTTAATATCGTTAATATTTACGCAAAAACGTTTATTACACCATATTTATTATGCAAAATTCCACTTCAACAGTCCTCAAATGCACTGTCTTCTTTTATTACTATATTGCTATTACTATTAATATTAATAGTACATTTAATTATAATAAAATTTATATTTAAAAAAATATAGAAGAACAATAATAGCAATGGGGCAGCATGGTGGCTTATTGGTTAGCACATTTGCCTCCCAGTGCTAGAGATTTGGGTTCGAATCCCAATCTGGGAGGAGTCCAAAAACATGGATTCAAGGTAAATGAAATGCTCTAAATTGCCCAATATAGTGTGTGTCTGTGTAAGTCAGTAAGCCCAGTGATAGATTGGGGCCCTGTGTATGTGTACTTATACTGTGTATGACACCCAAAATGTTCTCCCCTGGATAGGCATGGGGAAGCCCCCCCCCCCCCCCTTTCAGGGCATTCGGAAGTTATGCGAAGACAGAAAAGTTCTGTGTAGCAGCCAGCAAAAGTGTCAAAATCTTAAATCCTGATTAGACTAGATGTTAATATCGTTAATATTTATTCAAATACGCTTATTAAACCATATTCATTATGCAAAATTCACCTTTACCAGTCCTCAAATATTTTTATTATTGTTTTTAATATTTCTATTTCATTATAATACAATTTCCATTCATCCATCCATTATCTTCCACTTTATCCTTTACTAGGGCCGTGGGGGGGTTGCCCATGCCCATCCGGGAAGAATGTTTTGGGTGCTGGGAAGATCTGGGACAGGGCGTCAATTAACGCTGGGCATTCACTCACTCACTCACTCACTCACACACTTAGTCACATAGACACACACACAAACACACTCTATATGGGGTAATTTGGAGGATTAAATTGACTTTGATCCATGTTTTTGGACTGTGGGAGAAAACCGGAGAACCCGGAAGAAACCCACGAGGACATGGGGAGAACATGGAAAATCCACCAAGATTGGGATTCGAGACTGGAATCCCTAGCGCTGAGAGGCTAACGTGCTAACCACTAAGCCACTGTGCCGCCCCTAGGCTATTATTGTCCTTCTATATTTTTTGAAAAATAATATAATACAATTTATTAAAAAATATATAGAATGAAAGTAATAGCCTAGGGGTGGCACGGTGGCTTAGTGTTTTTTTTTTTACTATTTATTTTTATTCTCTTTCTGTAATTATTTTGGTTATTTTTTATTTCATTATTTGTTTTCTTATTTCTTATGTGTTTTTATTATTTTATGTTTATATCCTCTGATTTTTCTGTTCTTTGTCATTTCTTCTTTTGTACATATGTTGGTGGAGTGCACAACTGACTTTATTATAAATATTATCTTTCTATTATCCTGTTTCTTTCATTTCACCTAATTTCACTTTTTTGTCTTTATGTTTTCCTCCTATTAAAGTTGTTACTTTCTACTTATTTTGTTATTTTTGTTAATTTGTCATTTCTTAATTGAGGAAAATAATTCAAATATGCACAACTGTAACTGTAAATTAGTATATAAAGTTACTGTCAGGTGTAAACAGACACCATTCATTAAAAGGACAGGAATTGATAAAAGTTTTATCACATATTTTATTTGAGTATTATGACATAAGTACAATAGATTTATAGGGGCAACAAATGAAGAGTTCTTAATGATATTCAGAGTGTAAAAGGTTGTAAAACTTAGTAATAAGTGATGTATTCCATCATCAGTAGAACACTTGCTGTCTGTTTTAGAAATCACATGGACAAGCTAAAGGATGTTTTGTGGTTTAAATGAACAGCTTGCCTTCATAAATCAAATAAAGAATTGTGTCAGTGTCACTGCAGTGAAGTAATCAGATTTAACCAAGACAAGATTGGTTTTGTGGTGGTCCTGACTATTAAAGAAAACAGAATAAAAAGAAATAACAAAGTATGCATAACACCAAAAACATTCATCCATTATCTTCTGCTTTATCCTGTACTAGGGTCACGGGGGAGTCCCCCATACCCATTCAGGGGAGAACGTTTCGGACGCTGGGCAGATACACCCAGGACAAAGCGCCAATCTATCACTGGCCACACACTCACACAGACACACTCTATATGGGAGGATTTGGAGAATTCAATTTACCTTGATCCATGTTTTTGGACTGTGGGAGGAAACCGGTGAACCCGGAGGAAACCCACGCGGACACGAGGAGAATCAAACCAAGGTTTGTTGTAGGTTCTGTAATTTGTAAATTGATTATACCATAATTTATATTTTATTTTTCTTTCTATTATCATCTCGTAAATATGCATAAATATCTTTATTTTTCTATATTTTGATGCTGCTGTTGTGATGAAAATTACAAATAATGAAAGTTTTTAAGATAGATAAGATCTTATCTATCTTAAAACTTTCATTATTCATGCCTCATTTACACACATGCTGTTGAGTATCGAACTTTAATAAAACCCAGTTCTTTAAAGAAATCTCTGCTCATTCTTAACTAATTGTTCTTATTGATTAAAAACACCAGATCGCAACCATAAGCTGCTGGTCGGTGGTGTCTCAGTCCCTTAAAACTGTGACGGTTGTCCCTCAGCTGTCAGCACTCTTAAATCTTTGCCACACAAGGCAGAAAAAAAACATTGCATAGCAGCAACTCCTTCATAAATCGGTGCCAAGTATATTAGTTCTTTTTAACTTAGCCTTGTTTTTTAAATAAACAAACACAGACAGGCGGCACGGTGGCTTAGTGGTTAGCATGTTTGCCTCTCAGCACTAGGGATTCCCAGTTCGAATCCCCATCTGGGTGAAGTTTCCATGTTCTCCCCGTGTCCGCTTGGGTTTCCTCCAGGTTCTACGGTTTTCTCCCACAGTCCAAAAATATGGATTAAGTCAATTGAGTTCTCCAAATTGCCCCATATAGAGTGTGCCTGTGTGAGTGAGTGAGTGTGTGCCCAACGATGGATTGGCACCCTGTCTTGGGTGTATCTGCCCAGTGCCCGAAACGTTCTCCCCTGGATGGGCATGGGGAACCCCCCGCGACCCTAATATAGGATAAAGCGGAAGATAATGAATGAATGAATGACAAACACAGACCTTATCTGAAAATTAACCCCTAAGAAAATCTAGCCCCTAAGTTCAGCTAGTATAGACATGCTCTGTTCTGCATGAGTTTGCATGTTCTCTGCCTTCTGCAGAACACAAACACGTCTGTGGAGAAGTGGTGGTGATTTATGCCACAGATGTGACTGAATGTGTTTGCCCTGAAATAGATTGCAATCTATATGATGAGAATAAACGGATTAGAAAATCTGTTTCGGAGGACCCCCGAAACAATAACATAGAGGGGGAAACACCGGGTCATGTGATTTTGAAGGATCACGTGATTCAGACGACGCGGAAAAGACGCCAGTAGTTGCAGACGTCTGAAGTTTTCAATAAAAATGAGCGTCATTCTGGATTTAAGACTTAAGCGTGCAAACAAAGTGTACCACGAGGGGGTAACGTTGCATTTTTTTTTTCATTAATTGTGTTTGGTGCGGCACGGTGGCTTAGTGGTTAGCACGTTCGCCTCTCAGCACTAGGGATTCCCGGTTCGAATCCCCATCTGGGTGGAGTTTCCATGTTCTCCCCGTGTCACCACAGTCCAAAAACATGGATCAAGTCAATTGAATTCTCCAAATTGCCCCATGTAGAGTGTGTTTGTGTGAGTGAGTGTGTGCCCAACGATGGATTGGCACCCTGTCCTGGGTCTATCTGCCCAGCGCTTGAAGCGTTCTCCCCTGGATGGGCATGGAGAACCCCACCACGACACTAATAGAGGATAAAGCGGGAGATAATGAATGAATGAATAATTGTGTTTGTTGTGTGAAGTCGTGCGAATTAAACCTGGATCCCAGCGCTGAGAAACAAAATTAGACACACCCTAAGTATGTTACACATACATGGCATTTGTTTTGGTGATTGCACACATGTATGACATGTGACATACTAAATCAACATGACAGCACACAGACTATATGAAAGGAATAAACAGAATTACTATGGAAATTATAATGTAATCAGGTAGTCTCACAAAGAAAAAGAAAAAAAGAACACAAGGAGCTAGAGAAAACTAGGGGATATTTGTACATTTACATTTGGTCATTCAGCTGACACTTTTATCCAAAGCGACTTACAAGGATCCCAACTTGATGGTTGGGGTCAGAACACAGGGTTGGACACAGCATCCCACAGCACAATGAGGTTTAAGGCTGAGGGACGCACATTGCTAACTTCAATGGTCCTGGGATTTAAACCTACCGCCTTCAGATTGTTCAACTAACATCTTAACTACTGACCTATTTCACCCACCCTGTACACGTGGGATGTGAAATTACTGCAAATATATATATATATATATATATATATATATATATATATATATATATATATATATATATATATATATAATATACAGTGTATTGTGTTATTATTTATGGATTATTACTGAATAAATGGAATATTTATACACATGCTGTGGTAGAGTTGTGCAGAATTAGCATTATATTACATTAAAGTAGTAAGTTGTAGGTTACAAGTTGTTTAAAGTGCATAGTGACCACTATGGTGGTTGTTGAGTGCTATAGTTCTGTGGAAATGCTGTTAGTGTGTCTAACTTTGATGGCTCTGAATCTTCTACCAGAAGGAAGTGGCTGGAAGATGTGCTCTCCAGGATGAGAGGGGTCAGAAGTTATTTTATTCACTCATTTTTTTCACTCTTCTGTGGTAAATGTCTTAAAGTGTCCTGAAACAGGCCACAGCTGATGAGAAATTATTGGATAACGCACTGACTATTATACTGCTCATTTAAATGAAAGTGGATTTATTGTGTAATTCAAACAAAATGTGTCTGATGCCTTTGAACTATTTCTTTCTAGATGCACTTTTGCAGAGGACTCTACTTATATATGTATCAACATTTCTGCTTACACACTTTTGGATTTCAGGAGGTTCTGACTGGAGTGGTGGTGATCAACAGTAAGGAGGCTGTGCAGCATCAGGGAATTATACTGACAATGGAAGGCGTGGTTAACCTGCAGCTCAGCTCTAAAAGTGTTGGAGTCTTTGAGGCATTTTACAATTCTGTTAAGGTATTCAAACCTCCATGCCAATAATATGAGGGTTTCGTTTTACAAGCCAACTCTAAATAATTGATGATTGACCTTACTGTGATGTCATGACGCACAGAGAGCTTTTGTCATGAAATTTAAATGTTTTTATATTGAGATGATAATGATTATTATTATTATTCCATTTTAATATGGTCTTCAAGCTGTTTTAACCTCGATGATGTATTACCTTTTTAAATACAGGAAAAAAACTATACAAAAAATACTAAATCTGTATTTTAAGATGAAGTGTCCAGGGAATTATTAACTTGGTCTAATATTTAGAAAAATATGTTTTATGGTCATCAATGTCTTATGCACATAGAAAAAGTACAAATAGTTTAGTCTGTAATAAATATAAATT
Source organism: Corydoras maculifer (assembly GCA_019802435.1). Taxonomy (NCBI): domain Eukaryota; kingdom Metazoa; phylum Chordata; class Actinopteri; order Siluriformes; family Callichthyidae; genus Corydoras; species Corydoras maculifer. The sequence goes on from JAFMOD010001175.1 coordinate 505,831, forward strand.
GTGATCAACATTTCTACAAATAGCATTTAATTATTTTACATTTACTCTTAGTTATTTAGCAGATCCTATTATCCAAAGCAGGCGGCACGGTGGCTTAGTGGTTAGCACGTTCACCTTTCAGCGCTAGGGATTCCCGGTTCGAATCCCCATCTGGGTGAAGTTTCCATGTTCTCCCCGTGTCCGCATGGGTTTCCTCCGGGTTCTCCGGTATCCTCCCACAGTCCAAAACCATGGATCAAGTCAATTGAGTTCTCCGAATTGCCCCATATAGAGTGTGTCTGTGTGAGTGAGTGTGTGCTCAGCGATAGATTGGCACTCTGTCCTGGGTGTATCTGCCCAGCGCCCGAGACATTTTTTCCCTGGATGGGCATGGGGAACACCCTAATAGAGGATAAAGTGGGAGATAATGGATGGATGGATGGATATTATCCAAAGGGAGTCAGAAGTCAGAGAACACCAGTCAGTAGTTAAGGAACAACTAACTTTTAAGACCTGGATTGCAGTTCCTGCCAATGTTCATCCTAAATACTGTTATCACATAGAAATACTTTTACAGGTTTTGTGAACTTTATTTCCATTTTTTTAGATCATTATTGGAAATTGTTGTAATGTTTTTGTTCAGTTGTTGCAGCAGAAATCTCCGTTTGTTCATGCCATGATATACTTACACACATGTGTTGTAAAGATCAAACTATAAAATATTCCTATTTTTTTCAAACAATACGGGATATCCACTCACACCTGGTTGTAATCCCATTGATTGAAAACCCCTAATTTATCTACTCATGCAAAAGGTTCATAGTAAATATTGGATAATTTTCCCAGTAAATAGACAACCAAGTCTAATATATTTGGCTTCATATGTTTGATTTGCTTCTCTTATTTATTTTTAGAAGTTGTTTTAAAATCAGATGAAGTTATAAGTAAAATCTTTGTGAGAATTTAGAAAAAAATTCAAGAGTTTACAAACTTTTGCCATTGTGAAAGATATTTTTGACTGCAATATTTAGATCAAAGAGATGTTTTGATTAAAGTGTTTCTATATTTGTCATCCACAGCCTATTCAGCTAATCAGCAGTAACATTGAAGTGGCTAAACCAGGAAAAGTGCCAGGAGGCAAAACCGAGATCCCCTTTGAATTTCCACTGCAAGCAAAAGGAAACAAAGTGCTATATGAGACCTACCATGGGGTTTTTGTTAACATACAGGTACATGTTTAAAAACTAATAGACTAGAAAGACAGGAACACTACATTTACATTTGCTCATTTAGCGGACGCTTTTATTCAAAGCGAGTACATGGTTGGCCACAGCTGCCCTGGAGCGATGAGGTTAAGGGTCTTGCTCATCGACCCACATAGGTAATTTTAGTGGACCTGGGATTTGAACCCACAACGTTCAGCTTAATAGCCCAACACCATAACCACTTAGCTACCACACCCACAAAATATGATACAATCTATTTTTTGTGTGATTGGTTACATTTAGATTCATCAGACGCTTTAAACCAAAGCGACTTTCAAAGCGAGCACAACATTGGCCATGGCGTCCCTGGAACAATTTAGGGTCTTGCTCAAGGACACACATTGGTAACTTTAGTGGACCTGGAATTTGAACCTATGACCTTAAAATTGATAGCCCAACACCATAACCACTGAGCTACCACACCTCTCTAGTCACACAAATAGTAGTATAGTCTTAAGCCAAGGTTTGTTGCATCTAATTTTATGTATTCTGTATTTTTTTAGCATTAATGACAAACCCTGTAATAAATTATGCTGCCTTTTATAACACTAAAAAATAAAAATATTATATGTCCTAAAGTTTGGAAATTCATATATACTCAGTAAAAACCTTTATGTTTTCAGCTTTGTTATTTCATTCTTGTAGTTGCAATTCTATTCTGATCATCTCTACAAAAGGCCTTTAACTCTGAGCTTAGAGTTCTTTAGTCCTAATTAGCTCTTAACTAAAAACATAGCACACAAGATAAATCATAGCACTACTGGACACCCTATCCCATAGGAGTCGGGCCCGTGGTGGTCATGGCTAAGGAGCCATGTGGGTGTCCCTTATTTTCATTTATGAAAGGTGGCAACCCTGACTGATACACATGTAGGTCTAAGATGTATGTTATCACAAATGTAATATATAATTTCTATAAACATCAGACCTGTGTAAATGTACATTCCCACTTCTCTGTTTCCAGTACACACTCCGCTGCGACGTGAAACGCTCTCTGCTGGCCAAAGACCTCAGCAAGACCTGTGAATTCATGCTGCACTGCCAGGTTACTCCTCACTCAAATCATTCAGAAATATGGACTGTATTCATTAAGAATGATTTTGTAATAATATGTAATTTATCCCTATATCAAAACATTGGATTCCCCAGCCACAGAAATCTAAAGTGCAGCTGAGTCCAGTAGATTTCAGCATCACCCCAGAGACACTGCAGAATGTTAAGGAGGTCAGAGGCTTTGGAAACACTGTATTATATACATTTTGACTTGTTCTTGAGATTAAGGCAGTTTTCATTTCATCGTAGAGGGGTGCACTCCCAAAGTTCCTGATCCGAGGTCATCTGGATGCCACTAACTGTGTGATCACACAGCCGCTTACAGGAGAGCTGGTGGTGGAGAGTTCTGAAGTGGCCATTAAAAGTGTCGAGCTGCAGCTCGTCCGGGTGGAGACCTGTGGTAAGAAAGTGTGCATCTTATGTTTTTACTGTCCGTCAGTGGAATATACATTCAGGCTATATTTCCTGTTTAGTGTGGGTCCTCTTAAAAATCACTCAATATTTGCATGAAACCACAAGAAAAATGTTAACTTCATATTAATTGCACAGCAACCAAATGCTATACTGTTCATGTAAAGAGGCAGGCCATATCTCCACTATGGGATCTTAAATACTGGTACTAGGAATTAAATTTTATTACAGTGAAATCAGAAAACATGTCATGTGATTGGTCTTCATTGGATTCACTGCAAAAAATTAAACCTAAAGAGTATTTCTTCATCACCAAATTTTTGCACTATTGGTTATTTTTTGATTGCTGCTAAGTGAGTGCATGATTAAAAGGGAAAAAACTGAGGGTTCCTTTATTAATTATCTTCCCTTTATTACTCTACTAGGGTGGGGGGGGTCCACATAACCATTCAGGAGAGAAAGTTTCAGGTGCTGGGCAGATACACCCAGGACAGGGCGCCAATCTTTTGCTGGGCACACTCACTCACACATACTTTATGCAATTTAGAGCACTTAATTTACATTGAATTTACAGTTTTAGAGGCGGCACAGTGGCTTAGTTATTAGCACATTTGCTTTTCAGAGCTGGGGATTCCAGATTCAAATCCCAATCTGGGTGAAGTATCCATGTTCTTTCCATGTCTGCATGGGTCTCCTCCGGGTTCTCCGATTTAGAGTGAGTGTGTGTGTGTGTGTATACATACACAAACACATATGTATCATATATACAGTGGGGGGAAAAGTATTCCAAAGTCACCAATTGTGATAGGTAGATCTCAACTATGAGAGGCAAAATGAGAAAGAAAATTTCTGAAAATCACATTGTCAATTTTTTTTAAAATAATTTATTTGCAGATAATGGTGGAAAATAAGTATTTGGTCAATAACAAAAGTTCATCTCAATACTTTGTTATATATCCTTTGTTGGTAATGATAGAGGTCAAACATTTTCTGTAACTTCACAACACACCGTTGCTGGTATGTTGGCTCATTCCTTCATGCAGATCTCCTCTAGAGCTGTGATGTTATGGGGCTGTCGGTGGGCAACACGGACTTTCAACTCCCTCCAGAAGTTTTATTTTCTATGGGGTTGAGATCTGGAGACTAGGCCATTCCAGGACCTTGAAATGCTTCTTACGAAGCCACTCCTTTGTTGCCCTGGCAGTGTGCATGGGATCAATGTCATGATGAAAGACACAGCCACGTTTTATCTTCAATGCCCTTGCTGATGGAAGGAGATTTGCACTCAAAATCTCACAACATATGGCCCCATTCATTCTTTCATGTACACGGACCAGTCGTCCTACAGCCCCAAAGCATGATGTTGCTTCACAGTTGGTATGGTGTTCTTTGGATGCAACTCAGCATTCACTCTCTTCCAAACACGACAAGTTGTGTACCAAACAGTTCTACTTTGGTTTAATTTGACCATAAGGCATTCTCTTAATACTCTTTCAGAACATTCAAATGCTCTTTAGCAAACTTTAGACACACTTGGATATGTACTGGCTTAAGCAGGGGGACACGTCAGGCACTTCAAGATCAGAGTCTTGAGGGAGATTAGCAGTGGTCTTGTAGGTCTTCCATTTTCTGATTATTGCTCCCACAGTCGATTTCTTCACGCCAAGTTGCTTGCCTATGCGTGTGTGTGTGTGTGTATTAAGCATAATAACTTTTTACAACAGTGCCATTGTATGCAATTCACTATTTTATCACCAGATGTCGCCATTGCAGGGCAAGCAACTCCACAATATTCTTTGGTCTATTATTGCAATATTTTTAGTGTTCCTCCTTTTTAGGTTTTCTTCTACACTTCTAGTTTTGGATTTGTGTGGCAGATATTTTAATATCAGACATGTTCAGTATGTTCTGGTTTCACAATAGACTCCCACCTTAAACTCTCTGATCATGTTATCAAAACCGCCCGTTCCTGCAGATTCCTTCTTTACAACATCCGGAGATCAGACCTTTCTTGACTGAACATGCTACCCAGCTGTTAGTTCAAGCCCTCGTCCATTCCCGGCTTGATTACTGTAATGCGCTACTTGCCGGTATCCCAGCTTCCACAATCAGACCTCTTCAACTAATTCAAAACTCTGCAGCCCGACTTGTGTTTAACCAGCCCAATCGAACTCATGTCACTCCACTACTCACTTCCCTCCATTGGCCCCCTGTAGCTGCTCGCATTCAGTACAAGTCACTGACTCTGGCATACTGAACCATTTCTGGATCTTCCCCCTCCTACCTTCACTCTATCTTTTCAAAATACACTCCGACTCATTCATTTCGCTCCAGTGATGATTGCCGCCTGGCGATTCCACCTCACCGAGGAGCTAATTCTCTGTCTGCAAGGCAGAGTCACTTATCAATTTTAAGAAACTACTGAAGATGCTCTTTAACAAATACCTGTTGTGTAAAAAAAAGGGGGGGGGGCAGCATCAAATAAATATCAGGTTTGATGAATTTACAGTATAGTTGGTTTTCTTCATAACTTCTGACTTGTAATTTTCTCATTTGTAAGTCGTTTTGGATAAAAGCGTCTGCTAAATAACTGAATGTAAATGTAATGTTCAGTAACAAACATTTAGAGGCAACTCAGTAATGACCCACTGTTCAATCTGTTGATGGATCATTCAGGCAGGATTATCAGGTCTCTTTTCTGCAGTGCCTGAGGACTGTATTCCTTTCATTCACAAAGCAATAATACCTTTGAAAACCTTTAAATGTTCTTTGTTTAAATCCACCACTTTATTAAAAGGGGTGGTAGCTTGAGAGTTAGGGTGTTGGGTTATTAATCTGACGGTTGTTGGTTTAACTTGGTTGTTGGCTCTGACCTCAACCAAGTTACTTGTGAGTTGCTTTGGATAAGAGTGTCAGCTGAATGACTAAATGTAATGGAGATAAAGTGATCTATTTTGTCCACTTTGCTTGCACACAGACAAATTTCTGATCCTGAAGGCACTATGGAAAATTAACCTGCTGTTAAACCCCACAGACACTGAACTAAGGATCATAATAGCAATCTGAATAGTTCAGCAGTTGTGCCTTTAAATGTTCAGCCCGTCAATCTTTAAGACCAACATATCTCATCTCCTCTTATTATCTTGACTACTTATTTCTCTTACACAATTACACAGGGAGGGTTTCCCATGCCCAGCCAGGGGAGAACATTTTGGTTTAAGCTTTGAGTCAACAATATTTAACAGGTTCGAGAGGAGTTCCTGCTTCATGTGGAGCACTAAGTATCTCAGGATCTTGTTCACGAGTGAGGGGAAAGATGGAGGTGGCGGCTGACAGACGGATCAGTGCAGCATCTGCAGTAATGCACACTCTGCAAGGCTCTCGATTTACCGGTCAATTTACGTTCCTACCCTCACCTATGGCCACAAACTCTGGGTAGTGACCGAATGAATGCGGTGACATACAAGCAGCCAAAATTAGTTTACTCCGCCAACTGGCTGGGCTTTTGCTTAGAGATGAGGGGTAAGGAGAACTACCCTTCTCCTCCATGTCTGGATGCTTCTTGGACACCTTCCTGGTGGGGTTTTTCGGGCATGTCTCACTGAGAAAAAACCCAGAGGAAGACCCAGCACATGAGGAGTTTAGGCTTCTTGATTGGCCCGGGAACGCATCTGTGTGCCTCCTGAGCTGAAAGAGGTAGCTGGGGATAGGGACGTCTGGCCCAGATAAGCGGTAGATGATGGATGGAGTATTTAACTCTTATTGTTACAGCAGTTTTTGTTTTTATTTTTATGATTGTATCCGCTATGTAAACCAAATAAATATAGTTTGATGTTCGCTGAGGCTCAGGTACAGAGTCAGTACCAATAATCTTTATTCCAATCTGTGCATTAAGTGTAAAACAATCATACACAGTTCTACTTACACACTTAACTATATTCTCACTGCAGGCTGTGCTGAAGGCTACGCTCGCGATGCAACCGAGGTCCAGAACATACAGATCGCTGAGGGAGACGTTTGCCACGGCCTCCCCATTCCCATCTACATGGTCTTTCCCAGACTCTTCACATGTCCGACACTCGAAACCACAAACTTTAAAGTTGGTATGTAGCAGTTATATAACTATCCACCCAGATTTATAGATACCCTGGTGTCCTGTTGACTCCGTTGCTCTTATTCCTGTCACTTTTTAAAGTTGTGTCTGGACTGAATGGAAATATAAAATTCTTTTCTTTACTGTTTCATTTGTAGAGTTCGAAGTGAACGTTGTGATCGTTCTTTATGATGATCATTTAATCACGGAGAACTTTCCACTGAAGCTGTGCAGAGTATGAGCGCACTGGCTTCATCTGCAACACGGACTGGGACAGAGTGGCGGCCAGCAAACAAGTCATTGTGTTCTCAGTTTCTGAGTCGAGAAAACTGTTCTTTTCCTGCAAGTCTATCATCATGACACCTATTAAGCCTTTCCTCTGTTTTGATTACAAGTAATCTGCTGGTATCTGGTTAATAGCAAAAAGCAGGAAAACACAGCTGACAGGATGTTCTCTTGTCTATGGATGCTGGGACAAACGATCATGCTAAATTTGTCACAGATATAACATTCTTGCTGTGAGGCACAGTGCTGCCACAAGAATCAATTATTCAACCTTGAAAATCACCCAAATTGCAGTCATGCACCAAAATCATAAAACAAATGTAAATGTAAAAAGTTTAATGAAAGGAAAACATCAAACTGTTAAAAAACAATACAAATAATAACTATACTGAGTCACTGAAACCTGGTCTGATTTAAAGACAAAAGAATATACCCATTAAAACAGCTCTAGGAATTGAACTCTGTACTGTTATTATTAAATTATAGTGAGAAAATGCAGAACATACTGTGGAGGAAGTTGAGTGGTTCGAGGTTTGGTCTGATTACAGATCCTGAATTAGTGAAAATGAATATGACTTAAATTAATGAGTTATTACAGACAGAATGACAGCCAGACCGGGTTTTTAATTCAGGAGAAGAAGGCGGTGGACATGGGGCCCTTGCGTTGCCGTTCAGGTAATGTGGGGTATTCTTCAGGCAGCAGTATGTGCTCTCTGCATGTAGGACACGTGCTCTGCTCTTTAAACCAGGACTTTATGCACTACACAGAACCAAAGAGAAGCATGTTCTGTTAAATCATGTTAAAGTAATTACAAAGGAAACGACAGTAATACGACTACAATGTCTTTTTTTTAGTAGCACAAACTGTTTATCTAAATTGGCCATTAATTGGAAAAATTTACAAATGACATATTTACAAGGATCATCTGACTAAGGCATAACTTGGTGTCAGGCAGGTTGGGCCGAGTACCTTTATAGCTACTGACCTGGATTATTCACATATTAAATATGCACTATATCACTGACCATGTTAGTTCTGCTTACATTTATATTCTAAGTAGAAGCAGGATTTGCAATGACAAAAAAAAGAATAGGGTTTTTAAAAGAATCACCATCATATTTTGTGGTAAACACATATGTTCAGAAACTGTGAACAAGTTTCTCTTGTAAATCACAGAAGCAATTGATACCACACACTGAACATGATTACAATAAAAGAAACCTTCTGTTTCTCCTATTAAAAATCCTGCTTAGACCCAGTGTGTTAAATATGCACATAATGAAGACAGAATGACATATGTTGGTCTATAAAGAAAACAACCAAAATAGCAATAATAATAAAATAAGCAGAACTCACATGTATGTGATTTATAAATAAATATAAATAATAATTTCAAAGCAATGGCAGCACGGTGGCTTAGTGGTTAGCACGTTCGCCTCTCAGCACTAGGGATTCCCGGTTCGAATCCCCATCTGGGTGGAGTTTCCATGTTCTCCCTGTGTCTGCGTGGGTTTCCTCCGGGTTCTCCGGTTTCCTCCCAGTCCAAAAACATGGATCAAGTCAATTGAGTTCTCCAAATTGCCCCATAGTGTGTGTATGCGTGCGTGTGTGTGAGTGAGTGTGCCCAGCGATAGCTTGGCACCCTTTCCTGGGTGTATCTGCCCAGCACCCGAAATGTTCTCCCCTGGATGGGCATGGGGAAGCCCCCCGCGACCCTAATAGAGGATAAAGCGGAAGATACTGAATGAATGAATTTCAAAGCAGAAGCCCATACTCTGTTTAAATATAGTTTTAAAAATAAAACCCTAATTTCAGTATTTATCTAAGAATGCTAAACAGCAATTTTTATAATAAGAATGCAGAATACAAAGAACCCACTTTCTTCGTAGGTCAGAGCACAACATCATGTTCCTGTTGTATTGAACGAACATGAGAATGATTTTACAAATAAAAAGTAGCTTAAAAATACAATACCAGTTAAACGTTTAGACAAGCCTCATTTGTGCTTTACATTTTCTTAGTTCCATGTACAGTGAAGATGGGACTTTGTAGTTCTACAATTCCAGACTGTAGCCCATCTGTTTGTGGACTACAGTACATAATGTGTTACTTTGTTCTCTAATGGTCGGGACCCCAATAGTACCACCACAGAGCAGGTATTATTTGATTAGTGCATTATTCAAATCCCAGCAGTGTTACTGAGGTGAAAAAATTAAGCTACGGCAGCACTGCTGCACTTAACACATCAGTGTCACCGCAGAACTGACAATGAACAATAAACCACCTAAATGATACTTGTTCTGTAATGATCCTGACCAATAGACAAAAAAAAAAAAAAAAAAAAAAACGCTAGATGTGCTACAATCTGTAATTGTAACACTACAAATTCAATCTATATGGAATGTGGAGAAAATACACAATGAAGCAGGAAAGAGGTGTGTCCAAACTTTTGGCTGGTTGGTACTGTAAAAATTAACAGAACAATACACATCAAAACATTTCAGAATGTCTCACCTCTTTGTGAAAGGTGTGGCCACATGCAAATGTGCACATGGTTTTGGGTGCCATATCTTCATGACAAATAACACAGGGATCTTCAGTGTTCAGCTACAAAGAAAAATAAAAAGCTCCATCAGCTTCAGTTCAAAGAGAATAAAAAAGGATCCAAGTTTTTAAAGTAAGTCAGTAAATGCCGTACTGCTTTGGGGAAGTTGCGCTGTTGAAAGCCGACACTCTTCCACGCTGCTGTAGGAGGGAGAGGACCTCCGGTAGCTTTGGAGGAGTCAACAGGAGGAGGTGGACCGGGCATAGCAGTTTCTCGCACTCCTCTCCCAGCCACCGTGTTTAACTGCACCTTCACGTAAACAGCATCGTGTTTGTGTCTAATACATCTTGCTACACTTCTTCGTACATTTTTTTTAAAACCTTCCCTTCAAGGTTAAATTCTTTGGTTTCAGACACATCCTCAGTCAATGTTTACTTTTATATTCTCCGCTAACGTCCTTCAATAGATGCATTGCACTGTTTATTCTGTATGACCAGTGGTTTTAATAAATACATGTAGTTTAGTGAATGACTAAAAGCCATTTAGAAAACTTAGGAATACTGTAATGATACAATTTCTGAAATCAGCTTACTCATAAGACTTTTCATTCATTATCTTCTGCTTAATCCGCTACTATTGGTCGTGGGAGGGGTTCAACACGCCCAAGGGAGAACATTTCAGGCGCTGGGCAAATACACCCAAGACAGGATGCCAATACATCACTGGGCACACACACACATTTTATGGGACAATTTAGAGCATTCAATTTACTTTAAATCCATGTTTTTGGACTGTGAAAGGAAACCAGAAAATCCACATGGACAACATGAAAACTCCACTCAGATTGGGATATGAACCTGGATCCCCAACATTGAGAGGTGAACCACTAAGCCACTGTGCCATCCTGGTGTGATTTTGTTATTTTGTTCTTCAGTACAAATTTGTTATCTACACCCAGCACCAGTGGTTCTGCGCCATAAATCTGATTTCTTGAGCCGTTTCTCCAGCCGTGACATTACTGACAATAATGCACACCTCTGACCGCTTCACATTCGTATCAATATGTGACATACAATACATTATTTTCCCAAAGTTTTTAATAAACTGCGTTCTGTAATTTGGCCAATAGATGGCAGTTTTTTATTGTTTGAGAATTTGGAAACCTGTTATTTAGGGTCGGAGTTCACTTTAAATACCGAAATAGATTACGTTGTGGAAGTTTTTGCTTTCAATAAACGCAATTATAAATTATAAACTTGATTTTTTATTATATTGTGTTTGTAGCGCTTATATAAATGCAATAACACACCCAAGGTTGTGCATTATTGGGAATAAATCACTGCAAAAAGGTGTAATGACACTTCTTTCCTGTGATTTATTCTCAATAATGCACACCCACTCGTGCGTGTTCTTATTTGTTCTGGATATACCTAAAAGATATTTAAAAACTTACTTGTGCTCCCTCCTGATGATCTAGGATTAACTGTGCGACTCTGTTGATCAGTTCTTCATAGGTCAGCTTGCTCAGACTGCCACCAATAACACGGACCTCATGCATAAACTTGCACAGGACAGTCCTAAAAAATAAAAAAAATAATAAAAAAAACGCAAATTATAATGATGTACAGTACAGTCAAACCTTTAGACATACCTTCTTGCTCCATTTTCTATTTTCTCCACTTACCATATAGATGGACTTTGTAGTATACATACAGACTGTAGTTCATCTGTTAGTCCTCTGTTCTCCATTGGTCAGGATCATCACAGAACAGGTATAATTTGGGTATAAAATGGGTGTGGTGCTACTATTGGGGTCCTGACCATTAGAGAGCATGTACTGTAGTCCACAAACAGATGGACTACAGTCTAGAATGGTGGATCTAAAGTCCAGCTAATATTTGACTGGTACTTTAAATAAGAAAAATTAACTTGAATTAACTGAATAATTTGGGCTTTAATCTTAGGTATTGATGAAAACAAAGTGACACATTTTACATTAACAAATCAAATTGTTGGGTATCATCAATTGTTAACATTGTGCAGCCCACAATGTAAAGCTACTCGGCGTACGTTGCTGTGCTCCTTACCTGCTGTAGTGAGGAAACATGGAGCTGAGGCGATCTATGATTTTCTCATACACTATTTGAGGCTGTGGCTGACGTGGCTTTGGGGCAGAAACGAATGCTGAAGTTGCCTCTTGAACTGCTGGTGGAGTATGCGTGACTCTCTCAACAGGCTGCCTGTGTGTTTGTGGTCCGAAGGGACGCTGCTTAACACCAAAAGGTGCCTGGGGGGGGGTGTGCCTACCGGGAGGCTGCTGCAGAGTTGGCTGGAAGAAGGTCTGAAGGACAAAAATATGTTAAATTTGAACTTAAATAATAAAGTAGAACTGTGGTGGTAGGCACTGTTGCCTCACAGCTGGTATAAGCATGGTTATACTAATCTGTATGTATGAATGTGTTTGTATACAGTCAAGCCCAAAATTATTCATACCCCTGGCAAATTTTGACTTAAATTTACTTTTATTCAACCAGCAATTTTATTTTTGACTGGCATCTCCCAGGAGATAATACGATGATGTAAAAGAGGAATCATTGTGGTAAAAAAATATTTCTCAGCTTGTATTCACATTTGAACAAAAAGTGGCATGTCTAAAATTATTCATACCCTTCTCAATAATTAATAGAAAAACCTTTATTGGCTATTATTATCAAACGCTTCCTGTAATTGTTGACCAGCTTTTTGCATGGCTCTACTAATATTTTTGCCCATTCATCTTTGGTGATGAGCTCCAACTCTTTGAGGTTGGAGGGTCTCCTTGCCATCTGGTTGGGCCACCGCAAAACGTTAATGTTTTTGTCTGGTAACCATTTATTCACCACTTTTGCTGTGTGTTTTCGGTCGTTGTCGTGGTGAAATGTTCACTGGTTCCCAAGGCCAAGTTTCTCTGCAGACTGACTGATGTTGTTGAGAATCTGGATGTATTGATCTTTTTTCATGGTGCCATTTAAGGCAATCAAGTTCCCTGGTCCATTAGCTGAAAACACACCAAAACATTAGGTTCCCACCACCATGTTTGACAGTGGGGATGGTGTTCTTAGGGTTGAAGGCTTCTCTCCTTTTTTACGCCAAATGAAGGACACATCATTGTGGCCAAACAATTCAATTTTTGTTTCTTCTGACCATAAAACAGAAGACCAGAAGTCTTCTTCTTTGTCCAGATGAGGATTTGCAAAGGTCAAGCGGGCTTTTGGGTGGCTTTTCTGGAGAAGTGGCATACTCCTTGGTCTGCGTCCGTGGAACCCAGCAGTGTGCAGTGGTCGTTGGACTGTCTGCCTTGAGATGTTGCCACTAGCAGATCCCAGATTCACTAGAATGGCCTTGGTGGTGATTCTTGGATTTTTCTTCACCTCTCTCACCTCCTGGCCAGCAGAGGTGTCACTTTTGGCTTCCGACCACATCCTCTGACATTTTTCACAGTGCGGAACTTTTTATATATTTTTATAATATATAAATTTTTAATAATACTTTGCACTGTAGCGACTGGAACTTGAAAACATTTTGATATGGCCTTATAGCCCTTTCTTGACTTGTGAGCGGCCACAATGCACAACCGCGGGTCCTTAGTGAGCTCCTTTGTCTTAGCCATGACTGTCCACAAACCAACTGCAGAGAGCTGCTTTTTTTCACCTGTTGAGTTGATTAAAACAGCTGAATCAGCCGATGAAATAGGCGTAATTTGGATGCTTTAAAACAGCTTGGACTATTTGGAATGGCATAGAACTTTGGATTTTCCCATAGACTGTGACAGATTGCAAAGGGTATGGATAATTTTGGACATGCCACTTTTTGTTCAAATGTGAATAAAAGCTGAAAAATATTTTTTTCCACAATGATACCTCTTGTATATAATCGTATTATCTCCTGGGAGATGCCTGTGTCGTTTACGGTCAAAAATAAAATTTGCTGGTTGAATAAATGTCAATTTAAGTCAAAATTTGCCAGGGGTATGAATTAATGATCGACTGATTGACCGGCCTGCCGATTAATCGGGATGATTTTTGGCATTTTTAGAAAATCGGCATCGGCCGATATATAAGCGCACAAGGCCGATATTCAAAACAATGCCTACAGGCAACGCTGTGTGCAGCTCCGGCATTCTGGCTCAATGACTGAAACCAGTCATTTGATCTAACTTTTGCTTAGAGTGGCCCCTAGTGTTCTTCCGGCAGAACGTCAGTCAATGCTCAAGGGAATATGGATCTTGGTGTTTTGAAACTGCTGTACCCTCATGAGAGAAAACGGTTTCTCTTTCAACTCTCAGTTTTTGTTACTGGCTGTAATGTAATGTAATGTTTGTAATGTATAAAATGTTTACTGTCTGCATTATTAGAGCGATTATGTTATTTAGAGAGAAAATGGCAATAGATTTATTTGAAACTGTAACCTTAGCAACCACAGCCAAAGGCTAAACTGGCCAACTAATACTAATTAGCGCTAGCTAACGCTATAATTACGTTCCAGGATGCTATTTGTAACATATACAGTGTTTACTGTTTGTTTAATTAGAATGATTTTGTTAAACTGGCTAGCTAACGCTATATATCGCTAGCACTAGCTGACAGGCAGTGTTGAACTAGTTCAGAAAAGCTGTGAACTGGCACAAGTTCAGTACATACATGCTCAAAGTGAACATTCATTCATTATCTCCCGCTTTATCCTCTATTAGGATCGCGGTGGGGTTCCCCATGCCCATCCAAGGGAGAACATCTCGGGCGCTGGGCAGATAGAACCAGGACAGGGCGCCAATCCATCGCTGGGCACACACTCACTCACACAGACACACTCTATATGGGGCAATTTTGAGAATTCAATTCACTTGATCCATGTTTTTGGACTGTGGGAGGAAACCAGAGAACCCGGAGGAAACCAACGCAGACATGGGGAGAACATGGAAACTCCACCCAGATGGGAATTCGAACCGGGAATCCCTAGCGCTGAGAGGCGAACGTGCTAACCACTAAGCCACCGTGCCGCCCCAAAGTGAACATTTCATGCTCAAAGTTCACAATTTTAATTCTGAACTAGTTCAAAGTTCAGTTCATTAAATTTTTTTCTTGAGATATTCAAATAAGTACTTTTTTCACACTACAAACTACAATATGTGTTTGTTAATATTATTATTTTTTTATCTAAATTAGCCAAATTGGCTCATTAGTTCAAAAAGTTCATTGAATGTTGTTTTGTGTGCATTGTGCAATGTTCATCAATAAATGATCATTCTAAAAAGATGCTGCTATCTTAATATTGCACTCTGTATTACAAATAGTAGACAGTTATAAACTGTCTGATTACTTTTGTGTCTTGTTTATTATAATTGTTTTATTAGTTGCAATAAAAACTGGTAATATCGGCTTAATATATATATATATATATATATATATATATATATATATATATATATATACACATACATATATACACACTCACCGGCCACTTTATTAGGTACACCTATCCAACTGCTCGTTAACACTTAATTTCTAATCAGCCAATCACATGGCGGCATCTCTAGGGTTTACAGAGAATGGTCTGAAAAAGAAAAAACATCCAGTGAGTGGCAGTTCTGTGGGCGGAAATGCCTTGTTGATGCCAGAGGTCAGAGAAGAATGGCCAGACTGGTTCGAGCTGATAGAAAGGCAACAGTGACTCAAATAGCCACCTGTTACAACCAAGGTAGGCAGAAGAGCATCTCTGAACACACAGTACGTCGAACTTTGAGGCAGATGGGCTACAGCAGCAGAAGACCACACCGGGTGCCACTCCTTTCAGCTAAGAACTGGCAACTGAGGCTACAATTTGTACAAGCTCATCGAAATTGGACAATAGAAGATTGGAAAAACGTTCCCTGGTCTGATGAGTCTCGATTTCTGCTGCGACATTCGGATGGTAGGGTCAGAATTTGGCGTTAACAACATGAAAGCATGGATCCATCCTGCCTTGTATCAACGGTTCAGGCTGGTGGTGGTGGTGTCATGGTGTGGGGAATATTTTCTTGGCACTCTTTGGGCCCCTTGGTACCAATTGAGCATCGTTGCAACGCCACAGCCTACCGGAGTATTGTTGCTGACCATGTCCATCCCTTTATGACCACAATGTACCCAACA
>JAFMOD010001175.1:534078-547856 GCA_019802435.1 Corydoras maculifer
ATATATATATATATATATATATATATGTGTGTGTGTGTGTATGTATGTACGTATGTATGTATATATGTAGGTATTACGAAAGTATTCACCCCCCTTTACATTTTTCACATTTTGTTACCTCACAACCTGGAATTGAAAGGGAATATTTGAGGGTCTGCATCATTTAATTTACAGACCATGCCTACAACTTTCATCATTTAATTTTTTTTTTTTTTTTGTGAAGCAAACAAATACAAAATAACAAAAATAACTGAAAACATCAGTGTGCATAACTCTTCACCCCCGTAAGTCAGTACTTTGTAGAGCCACCTTTTGCAGCAATTACAGCTGCAAGTCGCTTTGGATAAGTCTCTATGAGCTTGCCACATCTTGCCACTGGAATTTTTGCCCATTCCTCATGGCAAAACTGCTCCAGCTCCTTCAAGTTAGATGGTTTCCGTTGGTGAACAGCAATCTTCAAGTCTGACCACAGATTAAGGTCTGGGCTTTGACTAGGCCATTCCAGTATGTTTACACGTTTCCTCTTAAACCACTCAAGTGTTGCTTTAGCAGTATGCTTTGGGTCATTGTCCTGTTGGAAGGTAAATCTCCGTCCTAGTCTCAGATCACTGACAGACGTAAACAGGTTTTGCTCAAGAAAATCCCTGTATTTAGCACCATCCATCTTCCCCTCGGACCAGTTTTCCAGTCCCTGCTGCTGAGAAACATCCCCACAGCATGATGCTTCCACCACCATGTTTCACTGTGGGGATGGTGTTCTTAGGGTGATGAGATGTGTTGGGTTTGCGCCAGACATAGCGTTTTCCTTGGTGGCCAAAAAGTTCAATGTTGGTCTCATCTGACCACGCTACCTTCCTCCATATAGTTTGGGAGTCTCCCACAAGCCTTTTTGCAAACTCGAAACAAGCCTTCCTATTTTTCCCTGTAAGTAAAGGTTTTTTTCTGGCCACTCTTCCATAAAGCCCAGCTCTATGGAGTGTACAGCTTATTGTGGTCATATGGACAGATACTCCAGTCTCTGCTTGGGAACTCTGCAGCTCCTTCAGGGTTAACTTTGGTCTCTGTGCTGCCTCTCTGATTAATGTCCTCCTTGACCGGGCTGAGAGTTTTGGTGGGCGGCCCTCTCTTGGCAGGTTTGTTGTGGTACCATGTTCTTTCCATTTGATGATGATGGATTTGATGGTGCTCCGGAGGATCATCAGAGATTTGGATATTTTTTTAAAACCCAACCCTGACTTATACTTCTCTACAACTTTATCCCTGACTTGCTTGGAGAGCTCCTTGGTCTTCATGGTGTTGTTTGGTTAGCTTAATGGTGTTGCAGCCTCTGGGGCCTTTCAGAAAAGGTGTGTATTTACTGACAGATCATGTGACACTTAGATTGCACACAGGTGGCCTTCATTTCACTAAGCATGTGACTTCTGAAGGTAATTGGTTGCACCAGAACTTTTTAGGGGCTTTATAACAAAGGGGGTGAATACATATGCACATGCCAATTTTCAGTTTTTTATTTTCATATTCTTTATATACATATTTTTTTTCTCATTTCACTTCTAAAACGTAGACTATTTTGTGCAGATGCATCACATTCAATTCAGATAAAAAAAAAATACATACAGGTTGTAATGTAGTAAAATAGGAAAAATCCAAGGGGGTGAATACTTTAGCAAGGCAATAGAATCTCTGTGATATTGAGTCATCTTAACTTGCATGAAATTCTATTGCCATATCAGCAACATAATGACCAGTTTTGAACTTGAACTTAACTACATATATCTATATATTTTGTTTTATACAGAGACTCCCTAAAACTTAAGTATTTTGGCTGAAGAAATCTTTTTAAACAATTACTTCAGATGGGTACAACTGTAGGGCATTTAACTATTTGATTTGATACAGTATTTGATGGTTTGGAGTGTAGCACAGGAAGAGGAATGCAGTGGGTTAAGGCAGTATGACCAATTTGGCATGAAATCCTTCATTTGTAATTGAAAACGAATTATTTTAAAACCATATAACTGAATGCAACACTTTACATATGTCTACCTGGAAGACAGTAAGAATAGCTGCACCTAATGATTAAACTAACGATTCTTTTTTTCGATTAATGGATTCATCTAACTATTACTCTTATGTGATTGTGTTAAAAAATTAAATTAAATTAAAATAACTTTTCCAAAATAATGAAAAATAAAAACCTTTAATGTTAAAAAATGTTTCCACTCAAACGCAGTGCTCTTAATGGCACTATTGAAACACAAAAATGCTTTATGAAACATTAAATCTCAGCCACAAGACATTCAATAATTCAAGTATAATAAAGCACATTACAATTATGGTGCAATATTTTAAAATAAGTCTTTTACTATAACTGAAAATGTCTCATCAAAAATACTGTATGTAAAAAGGGATCATTCCCCCCCCAATAGTTTACTTTAAATGATTAAATCCCCCCTCCCCCTCCAAAAAAAAAAAAAAACACACTACACTGACTGTACTGTACAAACATTGTGGACAATAAAATCCGACATTTTATGGACTACATGTTGGACTACATTTTTTGTTGACTATATACAAGTGCGGACATTTAAACGGATCTAAATGTAAACTCAAAACACAATGCATGAGCAGTATTAAGAAACGCTGCATGTATCCAAGTTCTAAAATAATATGCTAAAATAAAAAAGAAGAAGAAAAAAAAAAGAAAACCGCAACTACATCGTTTTTTTGCTGCCATGTGGATGTTTTGCAGACAACACGGTCCAGACGTTTGTGCTTTAAACGCTCATGCATAGCAGTTGTAATCTTGTGAAAAGCCATCTCCACTTGGCATAATTTCATAATCAATTACGTCTATGTAGTCAATGCGTTGCCCCAGCCCCAAGTAAGAATAAACATTATTTCTAATGAGTCTCAACTAAACTTTACATTGTTTCACCATTAGTTTATAGATTAATTTAGTTTTAGCAATAGGGTGATTTTTTTTTCGTTTTTTTTTTTTTCAATTTCACAATTCTAATTACTTAAGGACGGCACGGTGGCTTAGTGGTTAGCACGACCGCCTCTCAGCGCTAGGGATTCCCGGTTCGAATCTCCATCTAGGTGGAGTTTCCATGTTCTCCCAGTGTCCGTGTGGGTTTCCTCCGGTTTCCTCCCACAGTCCAAAAACATGGATCAAGTCAAGTGAGTTCTCCAAATTGCAACATGTAGAGTGTGTGTGTGTGAGTGAGTTTGTGCACAGCGATAGGTTGGCGCCCTGTCCTGGGTGTATCTGCCCAGCGCCCGAAGATACTGAATAAACATTACTTAAGGACCCTCAATCACCTGAGATTCTATCAAGAAATGTGTTTTTAATTCTGTTCATGGCAGAATAGTTAATTTGTTTTCATAAAGTATTTACATAAATTATTCAATCATATTATGGGCTGGGGACCCCCCCCCCCCCACGACCCTAATAGAGGATTAAGCGTAAGATAATGGATGGATGGATTAAATCATATTATTTGTATAATGAGTTTTTATATTATTTGTTTAATGGCAATTCATTTTGAATGCGAGTTATCAGTTTTTTAAAAATGTGATTACTGTGTCTGCTTTAGTTTTGTTAAAAATGTCCACCAATAGCTGTTCCACCTTCAGCAGGTGTGAATGTGTTAAGTGAGTACGTCCAATAGGGAATGTTGTGTGTTCATATCTTCCAATCATAGGTTTTGGTTGTACTTAACTTTAATGACACACTAGCCAAAGACTGGTATATTAAAGCTGTATTATTGTGTTATTGTAAATGCAAAAGCACATTTACACAGCATTCATTGATTTTCTTAACTTAAAATGCTCAATTTAAATAAGTGCTCAGTAGGGAATTTTCATATTCAGTGTTATAGAATTGTATGCTTTCTGAGTAAACTTGAGTTCTAATTCTCTAATGGCCCACAGAAATTTAGACTTTATGGCCCCCCCCTTTCAACTTGTTTAGTCATGTGAGGTGGAGCTTTATCAACCCTGCACTGGCCGAAGAAGCGCACACACAACTGCAAAGGCCAATTTGCCTGGGGTCTACCCTGCACTAGGGCCTACATATTTATACTGAGCATCTGACATAATTTCTGGTATAGCCCTATTAAGGAGGGCCAAAATAAAATGCAAACTTAAGTGAGGAAGACCAATATAAACTATACCTTTAGTTTCCTCTTTTTTCACTTCCTCCTCTGCTGTTTTATTGTTCATTTCTTGTCGCAGAATAGCCGCAGCCTTTCTCTTTTGTTTCCTTCTGATTTTTCGATCCTCTTTACATTTCAGCTTTTTAAGACTGTAAAGAGAAAAACGTCAACAGTGTTAATATTTTTTTTATTAAACACCATCAAGAATTTTACTTGGATTTTAATAATTCATTATTTTTTAATAATTTGATATGTTTAACAAAACTGACTGTGACTCATGAGCTCACCTGGTGCAATTCTGTTTGAACCTTTCATTAATTATTTCCTTACTTCTGTCTTTAATTTTAGGAATAGCTGATTTGAACTGAAATTTAGACCAAAAAAAAAAGTTGTTAGTTATCTGATTTAGAAGAAGCTATGCAGTACAGTGTTCTTGAACATATTTCCTTCATAAATACACCTACCTCACACTTAATAAGTCCAGTTGAGTCAAAGATCAAAATGTGACAAATTTTACCACAGCAGTCAGGAGTAAAACACTGATTTTCAAGAAATTCCTTGAAAACAAAAAGAGACACTTAAAACCTTAAGCATCCATGTTAGAAACGTCATTCAATGCGAACATCAGTCAAACCATAGTCTTACTTTATCGTTTTTATCCCGTTTAAACTTTTTCCAGCAACTGATATGATAGTCCACTTTGCAGCTTTGAGAGCAAAGCATTCGAATAAAACCCTGAAAAAGCCAAAAGAATGTAAATAAAACCAACGGCTTTGACCTTTCTGCATGAAGCAAAATGTATTTAAATGCAAGAAATATGAAATATTCCACTGAACATGATATAATAAATTTTGTTTAACTATCACAATAGCTTCAGTATGTTTTTTTTTTTCAAATTCTTTTCTGTCTAAATTAATATATAACCAGTTCATATAAAAAATATAAAACCAATTTCAAAGTTAAAACATTCATCAGTAAACTAATTACCTGGATAAATTACTCGTATCCATAATTACTTCAAACACGGTCAAAAATATTGCTATAAAACAGCTTGGCTTATTAAGCCTCATATTTAGTGTGCAGGACACAGTGTCTATGGTTTCCAAAAAGAATTTAAAATTTTTTATTTATAACCAAAAGTTAATAACAAAAAAAAAAAAAAAAACATAATTAAAAAATTTTTTTTTGCATCTTATTTCAATATGGCGTCTTTTTTATTTATTTATTTTTTTTATATAATACACCTTTAACTAGCATTTATGTATTGCACCACAAACCGTGTTCACAGACAAGTGATTTATGGAAGTGTTTCATGAAGTGATTCCTAATAGAGCATCATGCTTGTTTTTAATGCAATGTCGCCCTACGGCCCAAAGATCATGAGGGTCCAGTTTTGACATTCAGCCATGTTCTTTTTTGCAAACATTTTTCTTGGATCTTTAAATCTCTGGATGATATTACAGACCTCATGGTGGCATCGTTAAAAGTCTTCGCAATTTTATATTGCAAAACATTTTTCTGTAATTGTAATTTTAGACACAGTTGTGTTACAGACCTGGACATTTTTACATCTGAGAGGCTGTCTAACTCTGAAATGCTACTTTTACCTCCAGTCATGGCACTGACTTCTTTTGAATTGTGCAAATTAATTTTTCAGCCTTTGACTCAACTTTGAGATGTGTTACTGCCATCAAATTCAAAATGAGCTAATATTTTCATAAAAATCTGATATGTTGTTTATTATACAATAAAAACAGATATGAACCAAGTGTTTAACTGAAATGTCCATCATTTCTAATCATTAACTAAGATGGTTTAAATCCTTTTATGTGCATGTCAACTTAAGATAAAATTAAGTGAGAATGATGCATTATTACATACCTTAAAATCTGGATCTGTAAAGTATATTTGTGGAATATGATTTTTGGATTTTGAATGGTGACAAAAGGCATCTGGTTTAGGTGGAAATTTGCATATTTCCATAAAGCTTTCAAGCAGGTCCTGAAGCAATAAAGTGCAAAAAAGACACAATTATAAAAGGCTGCTGACTGCAAATGAATTCAAAATCCCAAACAACTCTACACAAACTTACCAATAAAACATTTGGTTGTGTCTCTTTAACAGTTACTTTAGTCGTGGGCCATGTCAGTTTCCCAGGTATAATCTGCCTCTTCACCATTATCTGAGCTTTAGTAAATTCTTCAATAGCCATTGAAAACCTAAAAAAATGGAATGATAGTGTTACATATAAAACGAGACCTGATTTATTTTCCTGCTGTGGTAGAATTTATATGAAACAAATTGTTTTACTTTATGTTTTCTTTTTCTTTACTATAATAAAGATAAATGTACTTAAATCTTTAGTTTGTTTCTCATTTTATTGAAAAATCATTTTATTCATTTTCATTGTCTGCTTCAAGTAAAAGAAAAGTTAATTAACAACAGTGCTTAACTCACTACATGATCTATTATCTATGCTCTATACCTATTTTCCTTCAGAAGCACCCTTCCCAATCCATAGTGAACCAGGGACTGAAATGTTCTGTCTGCCGACATGCTTAATTTGTTAAGCTGTCTTGCAGCTTCTCCCAGTTCCTGTAAAGATAAAAAATTGGTTTACATCATAAATTGCTTAAAAAGGCTGTCATGACAAAAGATAATATGAATAAATATTTAAGCACTGAATAATCTGGTAGACATGAGATGCTTCTGTACCTCAGGTTGTCCAATTTCTATCAATGCTAAAGCATGACCATAGACCAACAAAGACTTATCCTGTTCACATATCTCTAGAATCTGTATGAAACAGAAATGCAAAAAGTTACAATACAATGCAAATACATTTAATCTAATACAATTAAATTGGTTGGACAAAAGTTAATTTACACTGAGCTAAATTCTGTCCACAGATTGACACAGCTTACCATTTTTTTTTTATGTAAATCCCAGAGAAATGTCTCTATTAATCAGAAATGTAAGCTCACACGACACAGAGAAACCAACACCACCTTTTTCATGATGTTAACCAACACTTTCACTGTCTGTGACACACGTTTGGGCCTAAAGTACAGTTTCTCGAAGAATTTGGTGCTTGTTTTATGTTCTTTTTGGTTAGCATGGTGTTTCTTAAAGCGTGTGTAATAAACCATGATTTATTTATTACTTATTACTACCATTTATATTTAACATGATACAGGTAAACATTTAACCCTAATGACATGTTTTGAATTGAATATTATTTATAAAAAAAGAGCCAAATGTTTTATGGGAGGATGGAAAAGGCCAACCTAAACCCAAAAATTTGCTAACCTTAGGCAGTAAAATTAATAAGACAGGAAGAGTGTATGAAGAGGACAAAACAGAAGGACATTTCTAGTAACGCTTATACAAGGCCCTCAGACAAATATCTCAGCCTGTGTAATTGCATGACTAAATAACATGTGAAAGAGATAACTTATTAGTCTGTTTATCATCCATATCCATACAACCCCTGGGTAAAAGTATGGAATCACCAGTCTTGGATGAGCACTCAGACATTTCATTCTGTAGAACTCAGATCAAAAACATGACACAATAAGATCATTACAAAGTGCAACTTGTTGGCTTTTAGGAACACTCAAAGAAATGAAGAGAAAACATTGGAAGTCAGTGAATGCTACTTTTATTGACCAAGCACAGGGGGGGGGGGGATATGGAATCATGAAAAACAGAAACAATTCAATAAACAGAACATACAAAATACATCACTAGTATTTAGTAGCACCACCTTTGGCTTTTATACCAGTTTTCAGTCTCTGAGGCATGGACTTGAGTGACAAACAGTATTCATCAATGTGGTGCCAACTCTCTTTGATAGCAGTTGCCAGATCAGCCTTGCAAGTCAGAGCCTTCTTGTGGACCATTTTTTTTCAGTTTCCACCACAGGTTTTAAATTGGACCATTTGCAGGCCATGCTGAATGTGTCTTTCTACAAGGAATGCCCTCACTGTTTTTGCCCTATGGTACGATGCATTGTCATCTTGGAAAATTATTTCATCATCTGGTAATAAAGCAATGAGAAAACTGTCCAAAATGTCAATGTAAAAATGTGCACTGATAGAAGAAATAACCACAGTCATCTCCCCAGTCCCTTTGCCTAACATGCAGCCCCATATCATCAAGGACTGTGGAAATTTTGTTGTTTGCTTCAGGCAGTCCTCTTCATAAATCTCACTGGAATGGCACCAAATAAAAGTTCCAGCATCATCACCTTGTCCAATGCGGATTCTTGACTCATCACAGATGACAACTTTCATCCAGTCATCCACAGTCCATGATTGCCTCATCTTTGCCCATTGCAGTATAGTTCTTTTCTGTTTAGGAGTCAATGATGGTGTTCTTTTAGCTTTCCTGTATTGATATCCTATTTCCTCTAGGCGATTTCTTAAGGTTTGGCCACATACATTGACCCCAGCTTCCTCCCATTTATGCTTCATCTGTTAAGTTGTACTTTTTCGTTTTGAAGACAAATGGCCTTAAGTTGTTTGTCTTGACGCTTTGAGGTCTTACTTGGTCTACCAGTACGCTTGTCTTTAACAACCATTGCATGCTGTTTGTATTTGGTCCATATGTTGGATAGAGCTGACTCAACAGCCAACATCTTTAGCAACCATGCGTGAAGAGTTACCTTCTTCAAGAAGTTTTACAATCCTCTCTTTTGTTTCAAGAGACATTTCTCTTGTTGAAGCCATGGTTCTTGCCACTCCACTTCGTCCAGCAGGTGTTTTTAACTGCAGACTAAAACGCGCGGATGTAATCTGAGGCAGGTGTCCATTTAGGGAAAGGAAATTCACTCCAATTTGAGTGATTCCATATTTTTTTCCCTGTGCTTGCTTAATGAAAGTAACATTTACTTTGTTTCCACAATGTTTTTTTTTAATTTCTTTTAGTGTTTCTGAAAGCCAACAAGTTGCACTTTGGAATGACCTTATTGTTGCATCATGTTTTTTGATCTGAATTTGTTCTTCAGAATAAAATGTCTGAATGAGTGCTCATCCAAGACTGGTGATTCCATACTTTTTGCCAGGGGTTGTAGAAACAAAATGACCTAGTTAGGAAGTGGAGTGAAACATGAAAAGCTGTATGGTTACAGACTACACAGTGCATGTTAATTTCTGCTATCGTTAGTCATTTATTAATTTGTTAAACCAATCATTTAATCATAGAAAAAAAATACAGCCTGGACAGGATGCATTTTAATCATGTGGCAATTTAGGTCTATTTAACATTGCTTATTCACATTCAAAACTATTTTTGGGAGAAACTCTGAGATTTAGGAGGAAACTTTCTTACTGGGATGTGAGGTCAATAAAATGTCAAAAACAAAATGAATTATTTTATGTTATTTAAATTTTCATTTTGCAGCTCTTTATTTCATGTGTATAGCTTTACTAGTGCAGCATTCTTATTAGGTATTCAGTCATTGGCTAAGAAATAAAAAAGTTACTGCATGCAGAATTTAAATGCTATGAGGAATGTGTCTTATCTGAAAGGAGCTTTGGTGAGCTAGCCTTGATTTAAGCTGACGACACAGCCTTAAAGTTAAAGCCCAGTCCTTATTTGAGTTCGTCTGAACCATGACAGAATTTTTGTAGATTAAAAATTATTTAGGATTACCCATATTATTTTGCCTACTTATGTTTAATTAATTAATAAATGTTTGTTCATCTGGAACCAGACACAAATATTAGCCTTGTGTAGTAATCCACATAACATAAAATTTTAACTCCAATTTAAAAAGTCTATCACACAACCACTCTGTACAAATTATTTATGCATTTACTTATGCGTTTACATTAATATGTACATCCCATATTAAGCCCTCGTTTATATCACTGTTCATTTCTCAGGCAGTGAAACGCAGCTTGAGCAGGTGTATGGTTGTAAGAGGACACAGTGTATTTAAATAACATCTTTTTTTTTTTTGTAATTTATTTATTAGTTAAATAAATTTAACCCTAGAATAACAAAATACAACCAAGTCAATTTAATAATCTTAGATCGTGTTTCTTTTTTTTTATTATTACTTTTTCTAATTCTTTTGTTGCTTGTTTGTATGTTTTTTTACTTGTTTTATTTCCTATTTGCAGTGTTCTGAAGAGCTTTGAAAAACACCTTTTAATAAAATATTATTTGAATTGCTTAGGCAGTTGTTTTGTTATTAAAAGCAGCAGTGCTCCTGCTCTGTATGACAGATATCACATGGTAAGCCAGATGAATGCTATAGATTAAAGGATGGACAGTTGTTTTTTTTAAACAAACTGATCAAAGCATTATACCACAGAAATCTAGGCAAAAGCTCTGAAAGGAGTAAAAGTGGGGCATTATTGTTCTTAATGTGAACAGATGGTAGTTACACAGCAAAATAGGAAACCCGTTTCCAATTACCAGTATATTAACACTGGTCATACCGAAAGCTGAAACAGTTAGTCTAAAGCTCTGATCTATAAACATTGGCAACTACATAAAAAATCAGACGTAGTTGTATTTATGGGGAGAAAAAAAAAAAAAAAAAAAAAAAAAAAAACAAGGAGGGGATAAAGCAACTGGATTTACATGTTTAATGCTACTGCTTATGCTTAGTTAATTCTGCAAAAAAATAAAAAAATAAAAAAATATATGATACAGGAAAAACATAAATGTGATTTATTGTCATAACACTACAAAGCCTAATATAAACCAGTTATGTATTTTCTGTGCTTCTTGTGCAGAATTTAAAAGAGGGGAGAGAGTTTTGGCTGCATTAAGAAAAAAGTTACCTTGGTGGAGATTTCAGTCTGCAGTTCCAAATGCTAGGTAAATGTCAAACAAAATTATGTTCTGAGTCAGACAAATCCTGTCTCTGCTCATCCTTGTGTCTCGGCATGTGACAGCAAGCTAATGCTATGGATTTTTTTTTAAACCTTAACTTTTCTCCTATTGAAATCCTGCTTAGAACCAGAATGCCACATACAGATATAACAAGGACAACAGCATGACACATGACTGGATTTATACCAGTATGACACACAAATGATTTGTTGTATTTCTATTTTCATCTTTAAATTTGATGTTACCTTTAAATGACCAACATTTATAAAATCTTTAAAACCTCTTTTTCCACACAAAAGGTTCATGAATTGTACCTTGGTCCCACAGGACTCCAAAATTCGGAGAGCATGAGTAAAGGCTTGCGCTGCGTTGCGACATCGCTGGTCGGTGAGAGCCACATGAGCATCCTGCACTGATGCACAAAACTGCTCCTTATTTCCCACTTCACTGCCATCGCCGTTTTTTTGAGGCTTTTAAAAGAGAATGTAATGTTAACATGGAAAGATTGAAAATACTTTTATATTATATATTTTAGGGGCTAAAAGGAGTAAACAAATGTTATGAGGGAATATTAGTGCAAGAAGACTAGATAACAGCACAGCACTGACTACTGCATTATATCATTTTTTGTGAGCTTTAATGACAATAATGCACCAACCAAATAACCCCTGCTCTCTGTGGTGGTGCCATTGGGTCCTGACCATTAAAAAAAACTGAGTAAAGGGAACGAACACAGGATGTACTGTATTCCACAAACCGAAGGACTACATTTTGTAATTGTAGAACTACAAAAGTCCATCTTTACGGTAAGTGGAACTGAGAACATGGACAATAAGTGGAGCAAAAAGGTGTGCCCAAAATTTTGACTGATACTGTACATTGACCGACTTGCAACCCCGTTTGTAACACTTTGTAACTTGGATGTTGTATGTCGTTTCTCAAAAATATAAAAATAGATAATTTACTTTTGAAACAACAGAGATGGTCTATATTTGCACAACACACAAATGCAAACAAATACAAAAAAAGCAAAACTGAAATCAACTAAAATTTAAAGTAGTTGCTATGTTTTCAGCATGACAAACTTTAGGTTTATAAAAGTACCTTGATTTATTTAAATATTTTTGTATTAATTTCAAGTTCTGAATAATACAACATATTTCGAAAGTTATTTTGTTCTGATTGTGTTGGTTTGACTTTTTTACCAAGCATTTAGCATCTTTTATTAAGTTTATTTTTTCATATACATAAGGGAATTTCTCTTTTAGTTTTAATATGTGATTAATGAGCAAACAAGAAGCTATATGTTTTTAAATGCTTACCAATTAAATCTTTAGAGTTTTGTTCCAGCACACATTCACAATTTTGAAAACTAAGAAAGCTTTTGGAAATTATATGCAAAATTTGTGTTCCTTAATGTTACATTGTTCTTAAATGTATTTGTGAATGTTATTAAACATCTACCCATTATTGGGATGCCCGTCTACAGTCTTCTATTAACAAAATCATTTAACCTGAAGTGGCTAAAGTAACTACACTAAGCTTTACCCATTTCCTACATGCATTTCAAATATATGCAACAAATACTTAATAAGTAAACATTTTTCTTGTGGGTGGATGTCTACTTTTTGTTTAGGATGCTTCAGGTTAAAGTATACTGGATGTGGTTACAGAGTACGTCTTGTTTAAATTTTTTTTTTTTTTTTTACAAATTCCTTTGAGTTGCAAATGCTGTACATTTTCTATGACTCATTTTCTATATACACATTCTGATTTTTTTTTTTTCCTATTATCGTGCCAAGTGTATTTTCAACATAAATCAGATAATAAAATTAACACAATATATAACTACAATAATGTTTCACAATTTAACAAATATTTTTAAAGAAAACTATGAAGCAACATAAGGTTCTACCCACAGTGCCCACATGAAGTAATTGTATAAAGACACATACTTTTCCCTGTGGCACTGGCTGTTTTTTCTTGATGAATTGCTTCTCTGGAACGTCTGAAGCCTTTTGGGTTTTTTTGTCCCCCATTTCACTAAAGTAAAAAAAGAGAAAGAAAGACCACATATACACTCAAAAATCACATCAAAGACAAAACAATTAATTTTAATTTAAAAGGCAGAAATGAAACATACAGTCAAGGAAAGAGGCTGCAACATGAAAAAAATGGCTAAAGGTACCGGACACTTCTATGTGTTTGCTAAGGTGTTCTATGTGGTTTGTATATGGTTGCTAAGGTATTCCAGGTGGTTGACAATCTCTGACAAAAACAGGAGTTCCAAGTTGACTGGTTACTCCCATCATTAAAGATAACAAAGAAACAAAACTGAAAGTGTACAAGAGCACACTCTAAACAGACTGGTTATGCAAAAATTCAAGAAGATTTTATTATCATTAATATCACATTGTTACATGAGATAGTAACGAAATTATGGGTCATGGACCCCGATTACCCTGTTATTTAAATTAAAATTTTGAGAAGAAATGAGAATTACACATATCCTTCATTTATTCATTATCTCCCGCTTATCCTCTATTAGGGTCGCGGTGGGGTTCCCCATGCCCATCCAGGGGAGAACGTCTCGGGCGCTGGGCAGATAGACCCAGGACAGGGCGCCAATCCATCGCTGGGCACACACTCACTCACACAGACACACTCTATATGGGGCAATTTGGAGAATTCAATTAAATTGATCCATGTTTTTGGACTGTGGGAGGAAACCGGAGAACCCGGAGGAAACCCACGCAGACACGGGGAGAA